>SDEE01000037.1:0-149732 GCA_004126415.1 Candolleomyces aberdarensis
TGGGAAAGGTCCCGCGCCGAGACATAACCGGTCCTGCAGCAAGCGCTCGAACCAAAGCGCCGGCAACCTGTTGCCAAGGAAGATAGCCTGAGACGTCTCATTGTTGCCCTAATCCCCGAGCAATCTGTGCCCTGGCAGGGTCTGGACTGGAGAAGAAAAAAACCGATGCATTGAATGAGCCATTACCTCCACAAGGCGCATGTATCTGTATGATCGTCGAAGGATATCGCCTGCGTCGATCCCACCCCCATCCCCCTTTATCTCCCTCTACTCTTCGTCATCATCATCATCATCGTCATCATCACTGTCCTCGTCGTCGCTCTCGTCTGCCCCATTAGCAAGCTTCTCCTCCCTAGCAATAGCCGCCTCCCAACCCTCCTCAAAAAGTTCAGGGTTGACCGCCGGATCAGCGATAGCATCCGCAAGTTTGTTCCTCTTCTTCGAGGTGAGTTCGGATTTCCATGATTTCACAGCTTGGGGTACGAGACTGTTGAGAGGAATAATAGTTAGCGTCGATCATGAAGAGGAAAACATGTCGAGAAAAGAGGGGAAGGCCTCAGGAAGCAACAAAGCGAGACTAGGACGGAGAGAAGGAGTACGCCGGATAGATAAAGCACGACAAAGAAAGACCCCAACGAAAACCCACCTAGGCCTATACGTCCTCGCAAATAATGCACCCTCTGCACCCCTCCCCGTCCTCTCCAAAAGGCCCACACACCCCTTCGTATCCCCTGTCTGCAGTCTCGCAGCAAACGCCAAGTTATTCATACCCTTCTCCTCCGCAGTCTCGCTCAGCTTATCCAGGCCTGATTTATCCCCTTGGGCTAGCAGCAAGAGGAGCAAGGAGTTGAGGTCCCCAGCGGCTTCGAACGCCTCCCGAGCAAGGTCGAACCGCCATACAGAGAGCGCCCGGTCGCCGATGGATTTCCATTTGACTGGAGATTCGGTTTGGGGCAGGGTGCGGGTGATGGACACGGCTGTGTCAAGGTCGTCTAGGGAGAGGGCGAGTTCGAATTTGTGGTCGGGGTCGGTTGTAATTGAGAGTGCTAGTTCTTTGAGGTCTGTTGTAGAATAGATCAATGTATGTTAGCGTCAGGTCTTTCTCCAGTAGGCTACAGGAAGAGGAAACGGAAAGAGAAAAAGAAAAGCAATCGAGAAATGAGAGAGCCACGGCGCCGCACACGAAACGCGGGAATGAGGTGTGATAATACGATGGGTGATACGAAAGAGAGAAAAGCGGGCGTAAATAGGAAAAGAAAGTCGACACATACCCCTCTGCTCCAAAAACCTCGCAACCTTATTCACCTCACTCTTCGGCACACTCTCCAAAATCTCAGCGGCAGCATCCATATCACCTCTCAACACCGCAGTCTGATACTCCACGACACTGAGCGACAGCGTATACGCATATAGCTGCATATCCTTGTCAGCGAGGTACACCCGGTTGTGGGCTGGGAGGTATCCGAGAACGTATAGCGATCTGATAGAGGGCATCGCGATGAGTTGAGATGAGATCAGGGAGGATAGGAGAAGAGGAAGGAGGGAACTCACGAATCGAATGGACTGATAGTATACGACTGGCTCCCGACAAAGTAGCATAACCGGTTGTTGCTGGTGGTGTAGATGAAGCAGTCGCCAACCCATTTTGCCGTCTTTACGCTGAATGATGCGCATATAATTAAACATCCGGCTGAGGGTAGCATAGAAGGAGGGTAAGACGTACCCATCTTGGATCTCAGCGACGACATCAAATGCCTCCTCGACACCCTCATCTGTGATTTCGGCGCCCTCGTCGACCTTGTTCGAGTAGGCGTCCCTCTCAAAGCGAAGGATGTAATAGGAGTCGTCGGAGGCGATTGCGACGAGGTTTCCAGTTCCAGACCAGTAGATCTGCACGGAGGAGGGAGGTTAGCTTTGGAAGAAAATGGGTTTCAGCGAGATCGAAACTCACGCTTTTAGCATCCACGTCAATCCGCCGCACGATCTCGCCGGTCTCCCAATCCCAGAACACCACGAATCCATTACCCTTGGCACCAAGCAGTGGACCACCATACAGCTGATCGACCGCCCAGCTCCCTGCACCCTTCATCGTCGCTCCTGACCCGGCTCCTCCAGTCTTTTCTCTAAAGTTCTTGAACATCTTGAGCTTGACTTTCGACTCCAACACGGCATAGGTATTCGAATCTGGTGCCCACGCAAACGAAATACCCGACCCAAACGACTTATTCCTCCACGCCAACGCCGTATAGATGATATACTCCCCATCGCCCACCACCGTCACGAACCTCCCATTCGGCGAATGCAAAATCGACGTAGGGAACACCTCGGTCGTACCCAACTCCTTGTTGCTGAGGGGTATCCGGGCTCCATCGGCCTGAGTCGCGGTATGTTCGAGGGTGGCGAGGTTACCCGAAAGGACTTCATGGTTCTTCGTGTAGATGAGCTTCCCAGATGGATCCATACTGAAGGAGGGCTCGTCCCGACCGAGCTTGATCACCACCACACCCTCATCGAAACCCACTGCAACCTCGTTCGCGCCCTTGTTGAGGGCAACGCACCACGCGCGTTCGAGTCCGTAGCTCAAGGTGTTCTCGATACGGTATGTACTGGCGTTCCAGATCTTGATCGTGCCGTCCTCGCTACCGCTGATCACGACGGGGAGGTTATCGAGCCATACAGCGAAGCTGACGTTGTTGGTATGTCCTTCCATTGTTTGGACGCAGCTCTTGGAGAGGTAATCGAAGATCTTGACGGTCTTGTCGTCTCCGCAGGTGACGAGGTAGGGTTTGTCGGAGCCCGGGTAGAAGTCGACGTAGTTGACGCCCTTTTCGTGGGCGTCGAGGGTGACATTGGGGGAGGAGGAGGCGAGGGACCAGACTTTGACGGTGCGGTCGAGGCAGGCGCTGATGAAGGTGTTGCCGTCTTTGGGATTGAAGGAGAGAGACATGATGTAGTGTGTATGGCCTTCGAAGATCTGGAGGCTTAGCTTAGTTTCTGTCTGGAAATCAATATCATCTTGAGGAGCCGTACCTGGATATTCTTCCAGCCCTTCTCCCAATCCCAAGCCTTAATCGTCATATCATCGCTGCCCGTCAACACAATCGGCAGCGACGGGTGCACCGTCAAACAGCGAATGTAATCAGGATGCGCCTCGAACGCCGCGACCTTTTCATGGGTGTTGTAGTTGAAGACGCGCAGCTGGTAATCGTCGGACCCAGCGACGAACCAGTTCTTTCTCGGGATGAATTTCGCACATCGCACAGGGACCTCTGCAACCTCAAAGGATTTGACCAGGGCCCCTGTATTGTGGTTGTAGATGTTCACGCTGCCATTGTACAACGCGGCGAGCAGCCAGGGCTCGGTTGGATGGAAATCGACGGCCTTGACGCGGTCAGAGCGGGAAAAGAGCTTTTTCTATTCATCCATTAGGATCCGGTAGATTTTGGACTAGAAATTGCGGGCTTACTGTAACCTCGAACAGCATCACAGGTCGTCGCTGATAATTAAGCTTTTCCTCCACGCCCGCCCAGATGAATTCCTCAATCCTGACGTGGAGGCTTTGTTTGGCATCAGCTTTAGATTGCCACTCATTTCAAAGCCCGCTAAGCCTAGCCGCCATCAAGGCAGCGCGTCAAATTGGCATACCTTGTATTTTCCACTGGGACTCTGACCGCCCTGGGTTGTAGCTTTTCTGATAGCGGTTGCCATGTCCTTCATTTTTATGGCCTCAGACACTGGGACTGCTCATTGTGTAGAGCGTTCTACGCGCTCGGGATAGATGTCTCATTCTCTCCCTCTTGACAGCTCTGACTCGCTACTCACAGCCTTGACGCGTCTCTACTTGGCTGTACGTTATCCCAAGCCTAGATAATTTGCTTTGACCTGCTCTGGAGCTCTCAGAGACAATGTATAGCTTGAACGCTCCGTTCTCCAGGGCTGTATCCAGGACGACTCTTACGGTACTCCTACACCTCTGTACTGCCGCCCTATTGTCTAAACCAGGCGGTTAGTCGAGGCCGCAGGTGTGCTTGGACTATCTGGCCTGTAGAATGAAACTTTTACGACCTGTGTCTCTCTCTCCGTGCCTTGTGGCGGTCTGAGAGCTAGGATAATGCCGAAGATGAGAGGGAACGAGATGCCCCCCAATTCTCTCCCATCCCAATACCTCCTGCTAGAGTTTCTCGTCATCTGCTCAGTCCAGCCGCTCCAGAAAGCTTCAAAGATGAGCTACAATCCTTTCTCTTCTTCTAGGCCAACAAGCTCTTCTTCTCGGCGATCATCCAACGCGTCCAATCGGGCTCCTCAGGCTCACCGATACCCCAGTACTTTTGCTCCGTCTACATCTTCTACAGGTCCTTCGGTCGGGTACGGGAGCTATCCTCAAGCTTCTCAGTATCCAGTCACACAGAATGCCCACAGCACCAGATTCTCCCCTCGTCCTTTTCCCCCGGTCAACCATCGTCACCATACTCAGAGATCTACTCCAGTCGACAACTCCAACCCTTGGCAGAGCTACAATCTTGGGCCTTCTCCCGCTTCTACCATTACAAACGAAGCTACTAGTGCTCAGACTCCTCTCACATATCAGCCTGCTCAGTATCCTGCTGCTTCTGCATCCCAGTCTTTTCAGAGTCTGAACACCAACAACAACGGGCTCAGTCTTCTTCCTGCTAACCTCCGAGCTATACCCCAGCCTGCTTTTTCACTCGATGGTACCGTTCCAAGCGTATCCAGTACAATTTACTTCAGCTACGCTGGTAGCCCTGCAGCGGGCATCCCTATGAACGAGCTCGTCTCTCGATCGCACGACAGACTTGCCGCGACACTCGAGGGTGGGGACTTACCCGTTGATCAACTTCTCATTCGGCGTCGATCTCAGGGAAACAGCATAGAGTTGTGCATTACCTGGCCCGGATACGAACGTGAATTCAGATCTAGACTGGCCTTTCACGGAGGAGCGTACAGGGTGAACATCCCACACGGAAGACGGATGAACAAGGCTCAGTTGGCTCAGGCAGTCGCGTCGGTGTTTCAAGGGTTTTTTGAGGTGAGCTACTCGCCCTCAAAAATTTTTACGCCCGTTCAGCTTGACTGACTGGATTCCTCTTGTGCTCCACCCCGTGTTATAGAAAGTCCTTCAAGAGAACTGGACGTTCGATTCTAGGTCTGGCAGCGCAAACCGGATCGGCCGCGGAGTCCAATTTCATAACCTCGTTTTGCTATGTCTGGTTGAGTTGTCGAATGGGGCGGTTCAGGCTGAAGTAGCTGTTAGAACCATGGACTGAACGACGAAGCTGCTACTGACTGACGAATTGGCTGGCTGAATGATTCGGATACCCTGGTGGTGGTGATTCGGAAAAGGTGGTGCGCCGGACTTTGGTTTTGGATTGAAGACTCTTCTTGTGTTCGATCGCTAGGCTCTCTTGCGACGACTGATTCGGTTCCTGGTGGTTTGAGATAGCTGGTTTACTGGACTTTGGTTTGAGGACTTGTTTATTGTTCAGGACTCCCTTTTTTAGTTCCCTTTCGATTTCTTTTACATTCTCCACTCACGTTTATTTTACTTCGGATTCCCTCGCTCTTATTTTTTCCCCTCTCAAGTTTACTCTCTTTCGCATTCTCTCTTTTTGCTTCTTGTAATGTCTCTCAGTCTACCTCTCTCTCGACTCGTCTCCACGCTTTGTGATTTTGCTTTCTCCCTCTCTGCTCATCCCGGACAACGGACTGTGTATCTGACGACTTTGCGACGACCTTCTCCACGACAATTTACCTCGGACTCTCATGATACTTACCTCACTTTGCTTACTTTTCATTGATATGCTCGTTCTGGGACTATTGTACAGTTGTTGAATCAGACTTGGATAGCGTTAGATGTAGATACCCATTTTGTGATTTCATGCTCATCTCTCGCTTAGTGTTGTCGCTTAGATAGTTTACTAAATCGGATCAACGTAGTAGATCTACGTACTAGAGTAAATTATATCTATTTAACTCAAATACTGACGAATTTTGGGGTGAAGATGAACTCCAAGTCGCAGGCCTAGGTAGGTATAAGCCTCAAAGAAAGACGACGACCTACGACTCGGAGGAGGCCACATCAGAGAGGGGTACCTCGTAAGAAAACCAGTTTCCTGGCCCACAGGCTGGATGTCTCGGCCTACCCCAAAGGCCTCGATCATAGAAAGAGGTACTAGTTGACCTTCGACCCAAATACGGCTCAGGATATACCACAAATAGGAGCTGGTCCAATCGACGAGGACGCATCAATCAGGTGCAGGTTAGCCAATCTAATCTTATCCTTCAAGCGCCGCCCAAGATGATGATGGCGCATGAGCGCCTTTTTCCAAACCCTCGACAACTTTTTGAGCTTTGGTTCCCAGTCCTTCTCGCAGAGGCTGCTGAAAAGTCTGCTCCTTAGCAGGTTGCAGACTCGCGCTTTCTTCCGACTATGATCAGCTTGGCTCTTGTCCCTTACTCGTCTTCGTCTCCTCTCCGCTTGTCTAGGCACAGTAATCTGGGCTTCGGATGGGGTGAATTCCTGGCGTCTGCGTCTGCGTGGCGATTGGGGAAGGGACTGCACTCTCCGAGCGGCCTCTCCCCTGTTTTTTTGAGCGCCTTTTCTGCCATCATCCTTGCCTCCGTCACCACACTCTCAAGAATGCCAATGGTGAAGGTTCTTTGAATCATAATCGCTCTGGTTGGGGCGCATGAAGCTATGCCCTGACAATGAAGAGGGGTCGACATACAAAAGAAAGAAAAATCCGTTTGCAGTAAGTATTTCTTACTGATTTACAACGAATTGAAGGACTACATCGTTGTACTCCCAGCCATTGACATGTGGTTCGCTCTCGAATATATCTATTGTGTACTATGCTGTTTTAGCGGTGTGTACGGAGGGAGGGACACGAGTCGACACCGGCCTGCAGGGTATAAATTGAGTAGGATACAGAATGCGTGGGACCAGACACAACGCCCCCAAAGCATAACTGCCTTCCTCGCAAGAGTCAACACCCGCCCAACCAACGCAATGGCTATCCTTCCGTCTCGCTACACATCTGCGAAATAGGAGTTACTATCGCCAACCTCGTCTCTGCCCAGCACTTCCTCCTTGCATGATGTCCAGAGAGTCGGCTCTGGCCGTTGCCCTCGACGACCAGCCCGAGTATCACCCCCGGCAATGCAATGTCCACCCCTCAACCGGCACCTCGGGCCAACTTGGGTACTGGCGGCCAGGCTCAGTCTCCGTATGTCGCTCCTAGCTCAGATCGCACTCTTCAGCTTCATCCAGTTCCCCTGCCCCGCTACAAGACCAAGGTGACTTGGAGACTCTGCGCAGTGCCTCTCAAGACCGCTTTCGAAAAGATCGGCGAGCAAGGGCAGGGGAGAGGTATTCGTATGCAAAATCTCATTGATGATCCCCACCGTTTTCGCCTGGAGATGAGTGGCTCCAACGATCGAGTATTGAATGGTATCACTTCGTGCCAGTCTATCAGTTTGCACATTCGGTCACAGTGGCCCGGATATAATCCTGATAATCCTTCCAATGATCCTTTCGTTGGTAAAACGTCAAGGTTTAATCTGGGTCGCAAGGTCGCGAAGACATTGGCTGAGTTGGCCAACGCGGTGAGTTCCTCTTTCCAAGTCTGATATGCAACAATTACTCACGACAGATTCTCTCCTTTGAAGTTCCCAGGTTAATTCAACTCGAACCTAATCAATAACTGTTCAATTTCATGAGTTTTGTGTCATAGATGATGGGAGGAAGGGGTCGGGCTCATCGTGATTCACGCCGTTGTATGTCAAAGTTCGCACTGGACGACAACTCTGCTCTGTGCTTTCGTGCGATGATGGTCCTGATTCGTGCGGAGGTCCACGCCGCAATAGCCCACCAACTTGTCAAATCAGCATTCGTTCAACCTATTTCTCCTCATTCTGGTAATYTTTATGAGCACAGAATCCGTCTATTGTCTTGACACAGMCACTACARAGGACGGGTCTATACTAGTGCTGAGTGCCTCCTTCAGAATCTCAACGTTCAACTTCTAACCATCTTCTCTTTCGGTGCCGGATAATTTTTGATCGGCACGTGGATAGCTTGATCCTCGCAAGAACCTCACCAGGTGGTCAGCAGAGCCTTCTCCCGATATCAGAGCGCTCTTCATCTATGGAAGTATTCGTTCTCTTGTTTCGACACGCCTGGTAACGGTGTCTGTACCTGCCCTGCTGCTTAAGCAGGCGGATCGATGAAGAGCGCTGGCCTCGCAGCATCTGGATACATGGTGAGAATGCGTCCGCACTACGTGAGCCGCGAGCAATGGCTCTAAACCGGCTATATCTGGTCGACCGTAAGGTCCTTCGACGCATCCATTCGATATCATTGGACCGCTTTGAATCGAGGTGAATGCACCGTATCATTATCCATCATCTTGGAGCTCTTCGCTCGCGNAGATCAAACCTTGTGCTTCCGACTATATAGGCGAGATCCCCTCCTTCTCTTCTATTATCATCTAACAAACATACACCCTGCTCCGGACTCACGTTCGTTGACAGTGCCCACTTTTGACGCTCTGTCATAATCTTTCAAGTCGACTGTCGTATTGCTTTGTGGTTCTCCTGGTGAAAATCATGAGTATCGCCCAACAAGCTGTGCAAGCGCTGATTGAAGGCTACCAAGCGAGGCAAACTGTTGTGGTTCGTTCCTTGTGTTTGTACTGACCTCTCTATTCTGACCCTGCCTCACCCCTCTAGTATTTAGTAAGTTTATGTGTTTTTCGGTCGCTGCTGCCAGCTAAGCGCTGGATTCCGGCATTCCACAACAATATTCTTATAACAGGCCGTCGCTGGCTGCGCTGTCGTGGTGAGAATTAATGGTTTCATGGTATTTAATCTTGCCCATAACATATATATTCCGGTCAGGTTGCGGACTACTTACACACGCTTCCTGACGAGGTATACTTAATCATTGATACAGAGTTAGAATATCTCAGAAGTAGTCCTCGCTTTCAGGTTCGACTGATATGGCCAGCGCCACTTAGCCTGCCGAAGATGCTGTTCTTCATCGTCCGGTACTACGTGATGGTAGATTGTGCTTTGGTGCTAGTGTGTAAGGTCTTCTATCCTCTCTATGCTGACGCATGTTTGTTCTTAAACACTGATTATACTCCTTTTGCATAAAGACGCAGTCCCAGTAGGCGCTTCTGCGCGTGAATGCAAGCAAAGGTTCCTTCAGGCAGCAGGTCGGTACAGTTTTTCGTTGGTGACGCACCTCGGGTAGGAAGCCTGTTYACTGACTACGCACCTTTTAAAAGTATTCGCGATAGCGGTCATTATCTTCTCAGAAGGCAAGCAAAGATTTCCCAGTCCAAGCAACGTTGAGCTGAAKGTGTTCTGTCTCTTTCTCTCCGCTGTCTAGCCATCTTATTTGTTCGATTGTATGGCTTTTCTGGACRGGACAAGCGYACGCTTGCATTTCTGGTGATACTTTTCCTTGTCAGTTCGAGCGTTCCGTTTCATCTCSACAACAGTCGGCTCATAGCGATCTTCAATAGGTAACCAATGGTGGAGCATGTGTCTTATTTGCAGAATTTTACAGAACTATGATATGTATGTATCCAGCCTCCCGTCGTGAAGCTAGAGCCGACGCGCCTGCCCATAGACATCGACTTTCCGATTCCTACTGTGTGTATGCCAGCCAGCGCAAATCACAAGCTATATGGAGGGATGTTCGCTCTCTTCCTATCGAGTGTCACTGGTGAGCGTCCTTCTGCTAAATCTTCCTCGTCTTAATAGTAAGCGTATGATATATCTTTGTAGTTGCGATGCTTGGGATGTTGTACCTCATATTCCTCAAGTATAAGACCCAAAGTAGCTATTTATTAACGGCTTTCTGTCGTGACGGAGCTGGCTACTTCGTGTGCCTGTCAGGTGAGTTCGAGTTTGTCGTTCTCTGTAGAAGATATACTAAGCCCAACCGCCAGCGTTGGCTATTACAAACTTAATCTTCAACTTTGTATCCGAGGTATGGTCTCTTATTTCATGAGAAGGCCTCAATTGAAATACTTGGAACAGCCGGGCTACAAATTCATTCTGTCACAGTATGGTCATCTTTATTGCTCTCGTCAATCCTAGTGACTCACTTTGGACGTTTGTATCTCAGGCCTGAAGCTAGCCTGCACGCCGTACTTTCTACTCGGCTGTTGCTCCACCTCCGATCCATTGCGGAACGTGAAGAGCACCTTGATGTGGCTCAAAGTAGCGATGATACTTGGGATAGGACACGGGTCGAGTTGTGCAAGGACCATGATTATGCTATGGGTACTACTTGGATGACAGTCTCTGCTATTCAATTCGCTTAGGCCAGGAGATAAATTCATTATTCAGTCCATGGTACCTCCGAGATGCAGATAAGATCCAGGGCCAATTTCATATCTGATCAGATTGCCTTACGGCATGAAATGCTTCGTTTTCGCTACAACCACTCATTCAAACAGCAAGTCGATGACTGAGTTGTCACTCATCTGCTCACCCTCTATCATAGATTGTCAAAATGCATCAATGTGCTTTCGTGATCCCATAAGCAACAAAGGCCTTTTCTCTGCATTTTGCCAGAAGACTCCCGGGATTTCTGCTCGGGAATATCCTTGCTAATGGAGAATCCACGCATCGCACGACAAGATGATTATGAGAGGGCGACCCCGACGTCGATCTCAGGGAAACGGTATAGAGGTGTGCATCACTTGGCCCGGATACGAGCGTGAGTTCTGATCTAGACTGGCGTTTCACGGAGGAGCGTATAGGGTAAACATCTCACACCGAAGACGGATGAGAAAGGCTCAGTCGGCTCAAGCAGTTGCGTCGGTGTTTCAAGGGTTTTTCGAGGTGAGCTACTCGCCCCCAAAAAGTCTTACACCCGCTCTTGACTGACTGAATTCCTTTTGTGCTCCAACACGCATTATAGAAAGTCCTACAAGAGAACTGGACATTCGATTCTAGGTCTGGCAGCGCAAACAGAATCGGCCGCGGAGTCCAATTCCATAACCTCGTATTGCTACGTCTGGTTGAGTTGTCGAATGGGCCTATCCAGGCTCAGGTGGCTGTTAGAGCTATGTATGGACTGAACGACAAGTCTACTGCTGACTGACGAATTGGCTGGCTGAATGATTCGGATACCCTGGAGGTGGTCGTTCGGAGAAGGTGGTGCGCCGGACTTTGATTTTGGATCGAAGGCTCTTCTTGCGTTCGATCGCTAGGCTCTTTTGCAACGACTGACTCGGTTCCTGGTGGCTTGGAATAGCTGGTCTACTGGACTTTGGTTTGAGGACTTGTCTATCATTTAGGACTCCCTTTTCTTTCCTTCCCTTTCGACTTATTTTACATTTTCCCCTAACATTTTATTTTACTTCGGATTGTTCCTGTCTCCAGTTTACTCTCTTTCGCACACTCTCTCTATTTTTCTTCTTCTAATGTCTCTCGAACTATATCTCGCTCTCGACTCGTCTTCACGCTTTTTAGTTTTGCTTTCTCCCTCTCTGCTCATCCTGGACAATAGATTGTTTATCTGGCAACTTTGTGACGACCTTCTCAACAACAATTTATCTCGGACTCTCATGATACTTACTTCACTCTGCTTACTTTTTATTGATATGCTCGTTCTGGGACTATTGTACAGCTGTTGAATCGGACTTGGATAGCGTTAGATGTAGATACCCATTTTGTGATTTCATGCTCATCTCTCCTTTAGTTAGTGTTGCCGCTTAGATAGTTTACTAAATCGGATCAACGTAGTAGATCTACATACTAGAGTAAATTATATTTATTTAACTCAAATTCTGACGACTCTTGGGGTGAAGGAAAACTCCAAATCGCAGGTAGGTACAGGCCTTGAAGAAAGACGACGACCTACGAGAGGCCTCGTCAAAAAACCAGTTTTCTGGCCCACATCAAGGTCTCGATCATAGAAAGAAGTTGACCTTCGACCCAAATACGGCTCAGGATATACCACGAATAGGAGCTGGTCCAATCGACGAGGGACGACCGAGGTTAGCTCAAGGGGTCCAGGCAAGCAAGCCGAACATGGCAGGTGAAGAATCCCCAAAAGGCAGGTGGAAGATTCGGTTTCGGGGTCCTAGCCTTAAAAGGTATGCCTATGATAACATCATATCGGCCATCAGCTCGTCGACCACCCTTGCACTTCGACGAGAAGGCACTATAACCAGCAAAAACGAGGCTCCTATAAGGACAAGGATGCCACTCGAGTGCTACCCAAGGTTTTTATTTAATATATTTCCTTCGATTCTCATGCTACAATCCAGTTTGTCATGTCGCCCCTGCCTCCGAATCCGATCTCGAGAGCAGGCGTTTGGCGAGTCGCCGTATGATGGGATCAGATAAGCCGAGCGGACCCCATGGTCGCTATCCAACAGGTGCCCTGGGAAGTTGTCATACGCCGCTTGCTAGCTGGACCCCCCTCGGGTTAGCTACTAATCTAATAAGATGATGATGGCGCATCAGCGCCTTTTTCCAAACCCCCGACAACTTTCCGAGCCTTGTTTCCCAATCCTTCTCGCAGAGGCTGCTGAGAAGTCTGCTCTCTAACGAGCTGCAGACTCGCCCTTTGTTCTGACTCTAATCAGTCATGCTCTTGTCCCTCACTCGTTTTCGTCTCCTCGCCGCTTGTCTAGGCATAGTACACCGGGGCTTCGGATGGGGCGAATTGCTGGTGTCTGCGTCTGCGTGGCGATTGGGGAAGGGACTAACTCTCCCAGCAATAGAGAAGGTGCCAGCGGCCTCTAACCGGTGTTTCGAGTGCTCTTTCCGCCATCATCTTTGCCTTTGTCAATGTCACCACACTCTCAAGAATGCCAATGGTGAAGATGTTCTTTGAATCCCCAATCTGTCTAGTTGGAGCGCATCAAGCTATGCCCTACAAACAATGGAGAGGGCTTTGGGGGCCGATACGCAAAAGAGAGAACAATTCTTTCACAGTAAGTACCTCTTACCGATTGACAACGAATTGAAGGACCACATCATTGGCATGTGCTTCGTTTTCGAACAGGTTCATTGTTTACTGTGCTTGTTTTCGCAGTGTCTAAGGGGGCAGGGACACGGGTCGACACCGGCCTGCAAGGTATAAATTGAGCAGGGCACGGGATGCGTGGGCCCAGACACAACGCCCCCAAAGCATAATTGCCTTCCTCGCAATAGTCAACACCCACCCAGCCCACGCAAAGGCTATCCTTCCATCCCACTACACATCTGCAGAATATGAGCTACTATTGCGAACCTCGTCTCCACCCAGCACTTCCTCCTGACACGGTTTCCAGAGAATCGACTCTCACCGTTGCCCTCGGCGACCAGCCTGAGTATCACCCCGGCAATGCAATGCCTACCCCTCGGCCGGCGCCTCAGGCCAACTTGRGTAGTGGCGGCCAGGCTCACCCTCCGTATGTYGCTACCAGCTCAGTTCGCACTCCTCAGCTCCTTCCAATCCCCCTGCCCCGCTACAAGACCAAGGTGACTTGGAGACTCCGCTCAGTGCCTTTCCGAGTTGCCTTCGAAAAGATCGGCGAGGAAGGGCAGGGGAGAGGTATTCGTATGCAGGATCTCATCAATGATCACCACCGTGTTCGCCTGGAGATGAGTGGCTCTAACGACCGAGTATTGAATGGTATCACTTCGTGCCAGTCTATCAGCTTGTACATTCGGTGGCCCGGGTATAATCCTGATAATCCTTCCAATGATCCTTTCGTTGGTGTTCCCAAAACGTCAAGGTTTAATCTCGGTCGCAAGGTCGCGAAGACRTTTGCTGAGTTGGTCAAYGCGGTGAGTTCCCCTCTCCAATACTAATRCAACAATTACTCAGGGAAGATTCTCTCCTTATCTTTGAATTTACCAGGYTAATACAACTCAAACTCACTCGACGCCTATTCAGTTCGACCGTCTTGTCTTGCTTAAAGTGGTGAGCTACTATGAGGGTGCCTTGGAGGCTGAGATAGCGGCTCTAGGATGATAACGAGCTTCCCATGTTCACGTCTGCACCATCTTGGTCTCGCTCCAGACACCGGCAACCTTATCATATTCTTCGAGCTCGCTCCGATTCTCATCTTCCATGGACCTGTCCCTGTCACTCATTTATGTTTTTCTGACTATCCGGGCTTCCTATTTAACTCTCTGTGGTCGCTCTAGGCCCTGGAACATACATTCATTTCCTGCCTTCTGCTCACGACCACTGGCAATTCTCTTCGAAGCCTTTCCTAGAGAAATCGTGCCATATGACTCTAACGAACWCACATGATCTTCCTCCCGTGAAGCAGCTTTGATTTCTCCGCTTGATTYACGACCCGTTTCCTCTTCTTCAAGTTCCCAGCTGTTACCTTAGTACAGCCAATCTGTMAATTAGCTCAAATAAAATGATAATGYGGCAGAGCGCGTAGTGGTGCAATGTTAGAGAAGTATTCTACTCGCACAGCTAGCTGTATCTTTTGCTGGGTTAGCGAAGTCCACAAACCTGAGACACTCTCAAGCGCGAGGTATTCTTGCTCTTTCGATTTCTTCAGCTCTTTCTTTCAAACTTTTACAAGCTCGCCATTGATTACTCACTTGCTCTCTTTTGGAGCCTCTCTCTSGCCTCATGCGACTCGAGCTCCACACTGTCTTTCGAATTCCCCCTCGTTCGCCTTTCGTTTCGTCACTGAATCACTCTATGTGCTGATTCATCTTGGGCCATGTCTTTCATCGATCGCTCTATGTTACACATTTKCCATGACTCTCGACGACCTTGCAATGTAYTCCATACTCCTTTCGTGCATACGGCATCGCTCGCAGTCAGAATGAGCGAGCCCATTCTTCGAGTACGGCCCACAATTGACCAGCAGTTCTAGTAGATGAACTGGACGCCGTAGCGACTCAGAAAGCAGATTGATCTGACGCTAGAGCCTGCCTGACGCTAAATATGGCAACAATATTTCATTACATGGCCTCCCCCTCAATGTGAATCTTCTCTGTGACACTCCACGRAGTCACTGATGTCCTACGGACAACTTTGGTGAAGTGCTGGTCTTATCTAATCTTATCTGCCATAAGTGTCCGCCAAGACCAAGATCCCACATCACAGCGAATGCCGCTGGCTCTCGTGGCTTCTGCTCAACTCAAACCTTATCTTCCTYGCCATCCGTCGAGGCGCTGTAAACCAACGTCAGGTGGGCTTACAGTGGAGGGCGCCTGCGTGGCTGGCGAGGTACGCAACGCTGGACCAACAATGAAGCAAACACTTCGGAACTTTCTGGAACGTTGYGTGGGCGCTACCATTGTCATTCATGGCTACCTCGCCAATCGAGCTGCTGTCAAGAGTGCCGGCGGTGAACGAACCTTGCRTCTGTGTGGCCAAAAAATCCATGTCCTCCGAACAATGAGGACTCGGTTCACTCTGGTGAACAATGCGTTCTTGGAGKTACTACTGGTAACAACCCTAGTCGGGCCAGGGTCCTTCAATACTTGGRCACTGTGCTTGGTTCACTGGTATCCGCCACGGCAGGTCGAAGGTTGACACGGTCTGGGAGTATAAATTGCAGTGGGGGATGGAGTGAGAGGGACTACACGCAACTCCCCCAAGAGTAAAACACCCTCGCCATCGAGAGTCAAAYYGCGAAACTTTTACGCAACCATCGAGCTACTCCCTACCGACTACCAGCTAAAATGAGCAACCGTCGCAACTCTCTCCACCCAGAGGTCCCCCCTCACATGTTATCCAGAGAATCAGCGCTGGCCGGTGCCCTCGTCGACTTTATTCTACCCCCTGGCAGCCAGAACGATAGAGCTCGTACAATTACCAATGTTCCTCGGTACACGCCGGTTAAACCTTGGGCACGCCGCAAAATGCCCATTGAGGTCACCTTCGAGAAGGAAGGTGAGCTCGGGAAAGGGTTAGGCATTCGTCTGAGGGATCTCGTGGATAAACCTGAGAAGGTCGGTATGATTGGCCCTGATCACCCGGCATTGAAAGATACCACTCCTGGCAAGACTGTCGGCTTGTTCCTTGCGTGGCCTGGGACGGACGTACCGCCGAAGCAGTTTTGGGTCGACGTACTCGACAAATCGGGGAAGGACGTTACTAGATTAGAGGTAGGCCGGATGGTAGCGGAAAAATTCCACAGGTTTTTCCACGTGAGTTCCCTTCTTCTTTCGAATACTAGCATTGCGCAGCTACTCACATAGGATGTGCTTTTCGCTTTTTAACTTTCTAGCACGATTTGGGGAAACCGGACTGCGTCTCATTCGACAGTCTTGTCCTAAAAAAAGTGTTCAGCGAGTTCGAGAGTCAACTGGAGGTTGAGATCGCCGTTCGAGCATGCTGAACTCATGCTTCACGTCTACGCGTTCTAGATTTCTCCCCGGTCACCAGTTATCCTATGCTTCAAGTTCGACAGTCTATTGATCTGCGTCAAAGTTCCTTGATTTCTATCCATTCATATCTCTTCTCTTGGTGATCGCTCTCGGGCTCACACCCACAATCGCTGCTTTCTGTTCAAGTCCGCTAGTGGTGTTCTCTCTCTCAGTCTGGGACAACATGCCACATGACTTCAAGAACCGCTTATAACCTCAGCCATCCAAAGTGCTTCGATTAGTCTTCGTGACTCATGGATTGCTCACCTCCTAGACCTTTTTTACGACGATTCATTTGTTACTTTTGTATAATCTAAAAAATATCATGCTACTGGTGCATACACTAGAACCCGAGATATTAGACTGGAGAGGAATTGAACGTGCTGTCGAGCACATCGTCAAGTGCAATTTGACTGAGCGGGATCCGCCGGTCGTTCAATAACACAGAGGGAGCGAGAGTCCTCGCGCTTTTGAAGTCCACGGTAGGCTCTTGTTTCATCGAGCCCTCAGAGTCAGACCAAGCAGTGTAAATCCTAGTGACGACGCTCACGGTCTCAGCCCCAAAAGCAACATCCCTTAATCCCCGAATCATGACACTCTCTCCCTCCCAGTGTCATGGTTTTACACGGCTCTTGAATTTTCAACCCATTTCTCCATTACATAAATTGAACTTGAATTTATCGGTAGATTGTGGCGTTACTACATGCACAGGGTGTCAGAGATCGTACAAGATTCAAATAATCAACAGTCTACAAGTACAAAAACATGTCGGTCGAGCCATCGAGCCCGTTCAGTCCTATTCATGCTAAGCCCCCACTTAACTCGCTGAAAAGGGACTCCTGGTACGCATATTCGTCTGACAAGTAATACATCCCTTGGTCTTGGTTTCCATGCTCGTATTCGAGCTCGTAAAATCCATGCTCGTCGTCGTCTTCATCGGCTTGGAGGAATTCGTTGCTCATATCACCCTCATAGTCATCGTAGTTGGAATCGGACTCAGAGGGACCATCCTCAACAGCGCTCTCGGGTACCTCATCAGGTTTCTCGCACTCAACAGTGTCGACCCACGCGACGATCCTCTTGAGAACCTCAGCAGACAGGCCTGGTCCATTAACCTCAATCTCGAGGTCTGCCGAGGTCTCGGAGCACACATCGGAATCGTCGTCGTAAGGCTGGTCATCCTCGTCGGTGTCGAGGTACAAGGCGGCATAGCCGTTTGAGCTTTTTTGGGCATCGTACGAGGAGCACTCATCGGCATCCGACACGATGTCAAAGTTCAAGGACACTGGGAGCACCAGAACCCTCAAACTCTTTGCTTGGGCCTTCTTCTTGTAGTTCTCGTACCGATACGCCGTAGTCGTCTTCGCAATCGTAAAATCGGTGTGCCTGGAGGTGATACTCAGTGGTGCGACAGTGGCTGAATGGAATTCGGGGGGCGTCGAGGGGTGTAGGAAGCTCGAGCAAGAGGAACTCGCGCTGCAACCTGGCTCCTCGAAACTGAACCGGACTTGCTTCTTCCTGATATTGAGAGGGGCTGTTATAGAGGTCGTAGCTTTTGCTCTTGGCGCGGTGGCTTTGGGGATCCTAGTAGCCGTATATATTGCGGTTTCGAATGCCACACCTGGCTTGGCGGCTTGCCCATCCTGATCATGCTTCTTGACGTCCTATCAGAATCCGGAACGGAGTCAGTCAGATTGGTTGCACTCAGAGCAAGAGTGATACACCTACCAAAGGCTTTGTGACTCTTCTGTTGCTGTTCCCCACCATATCGAACGTAGACATGAGGCAGTGAGGCAGAAAGCGGCGACGTGACAAAGACGTCGATCGCGGTGAGAGAGAAAGAATGGGAGATCTAAATTGAGACTTGACGCCTGTCAGACAATGGGGAGTTACTGCAGAACGCCGCCTTAACACTGCCTTGAGTAGGCTGGCAACTTGGTGAGAGGTGAAACGAAACAAACGAGTCGAAGATGAGAACCCCCAAACATATGTTGTTTGGCCTCGTTTTCGATCAATAGCGTCCGAGTTGTCGTCCAAAAACGGACGATAATTCCCCGAAAATGGAAATGGTCTAAGTCGGGCTGAGGATGGTCATGTGTGCTCTAGTTGCTGAACGTTCGGTGATGGGGTGAGGACAGAGATGGTCAAAATCATTATAGAGTAGACTGTACCAAGCTGATCGTTTTGGTCATTTCAACGACTCCGACTCATGGCATAAAGGAAGTAAGTCTATGCGAAAGGCAAAGTAACGATGAGGCGGGGAGAGAGCTATGCGGCTGAGCGCTTCATGTCATGCGTAAGATCTGGATAATTCTAACAAATGATTTTCTAAATTGGATAATATACAGACAAAGAAAGGTGCTAGCAATGAGGCTCGCGTGTGTGCAGGTTCACAGAATGAGAGATGCAATGGTACAGAGAGAACAAATGATATAAAAATAAGAAGAAGAGTTCAATATGCGTACATACACGATAGGATATTAAGTAGGGTAGTAGAGATTTTTTGGCACTATGATGAAGAGGGCACCTGATGAAAGTGGGTGTAGTGCTTAATGCCAAGTCGCAGGGCGAAGCCTGTACTTAACACTCCTGTGCTGAGACCAAGGCTGGAGCTTGGCGGTAGGAGCTAAAATGCAACGAGCCTCCTGCTCGAGAGAGATCCTCACTCCAGTACGTCTAGCCGGATCGCGCGTGAACCGCAAGCTCCTGTGCACACCGTCTTCAAGAGGGAGAGGAACCCTCCGAGTGTTCTGCGGAAGGAAGGAGTGTGCACTATGCGCAGGAGATTAGACGCAATTTATTCTTACCTTGGAGCCAGCAGTGGCAGATTTCCCACTTTTCGTGGCAACCATCTTCGAATCGATGTGGGTGTGGTTACGAACGCCTCGAGAGCGGGTATTTGGGGATTAATTGCGAGGGATAATTGAAGAGAGCAAGTATGGGATCCCGAGCCTTTTCAGGTGAATGTTAGTTGTGAAGGATGTGTCCGGCACAGGTAGCGGTGGTCGTAAAGAGTGAGAGTGAATGGGCACCGAGCTTTTGAGGGAGTCCTAGTCCGATGATGCCCACTCACGATAGCCGATCCATTAACGACCAAAATGGGATGTCAATTTTGCTGGGTTGCGTATTTCTCTAGATTCGGAGGTTAATAGCTAACGAAGATAGTTAAACGAGTTTTGTGTCATAGATGATGGGAGGAAGAGGTCTGGCTTTTCGTGATTCTCGTCGTTGCATGTCAAAGTTAGCGCTGGATGACCCCAACTCCGCTCTGTGCTTTCGTAAGATGATGGTCCTGATTCGTGCGCAAGTTCACGACACAACAGCCCATCTTGTCAAATCAGCGCTCGTTCAACCTATTTCTCCTCATTCTGGTAATATTTATGAGCGCAGTATCCGTCTACTGTCTTCACACAGCCACTACAAAGGGCGGGTCTATACTCGTGCTGAGCGCCTCCTTCAGAATCGCATACGCTGTAACTATCTTCTCTTTCGATGCCGGACAATTTTTATATGATCAAAACGTGGACAGTTTAAACCTCGCAAGGCAGAACCTCACCGGGAGGTCAACAGAGCCTTCTCCCGATATCAGAGCGCTCTTCATCTATGGAAGTAGTCGTTCTCGTGTTTCGACACGCCTGGTAGCGGTGTCTGTACCTGTCYYRCTACTTGGGCAGGCGGATAGATGAAGAGCGCTGGCCTCKAAGCATCTGGATACATGGTGAGGATGCGTCTGCACGACGTGAGCCGCGGGCAATGGCTCTAAAACGGCTATATCTGGCCAAYCKTARGGTCCTTCGGCGCATCTATTCATTGAACCGCTTTGAATCGAGGGCRATGCACCCTATCATGATYCCTCATCCTGGAGCTCTTCGYTCACRAAGATCAAACCTTATGCTTCTGAMTATATAGGCGAGATCCCTCCTTCTCTCTTCTATCATWATCCTACCAAGTATACACCYTACTCYGGACTCSCKTTCGTTGACATTYTCGATCATGAATGTTGGGCYCACAGATTTCGCGGCCCCTCAAGTTCCTGACTCGCTGTGGGCGCATAAATATGGCAGTGTACGTCGCTTCGTGTTACTCTGTGTCATCCGTCCTAACTCCCTTGATTATGA
The DNA here is from genome assembly GCA_004126415.1 of Candolleomyces aberdarensis. Lineage (NCBI taxonomy): Eukaryota > Fungi > Basidiomycota > Agaricomycetes > Agaricales > Psathyrellaceae > Candolleomyces > Candolleomyces aberdarensis. The sequence goes on from SDEE01000037.1 coordinate 20,499, forward strand.
CATGTTAATCCAGTACATAGTAKGTTTTTTCAATCTGACAGCGCCTTACGACTGGGGTGCGTAACCAGATARAACATGCTCTAACCAATTTGTTAGTGKATTKCTTCAATCACTGCGCTGGTACGCTTCTGGSCCACTTTGTGAAAYTGAAGCTTCGGACTTACCCTRGARCTCCAGGCGACSGATTATCTYCATACGCTTCCYGATGAGGTGCRGTCAAAATCCATGCTATCTCCCGTYCATATTGAGTATCGGCTATTGAGCGYCGACACGTTCTYCATCGACAGGTTTCCTTGATATGGCCTTCACAACTGAGCCTGCCAAAGGTCATGTTTTTTGTAGTGCGATATCTCCCGTTTTTGAACGTGGCCTGTACCATGCTGTGTGAGTGATGACACTTGGACTATATATGTTTTCGTAATCAGCTCTCATCTGTACCTCAAGATAGCTTCCCGATTCAAGCTCACACAGAAAACACATGCAAACTTACATTCCTAATGACTGGAAGTAAGTCCCAACAGTTCGATAGCACAGGTTTTTTTCATGGAAACACACGTCAGTATCGACGACAGCTCTCATCCTTTCCTCAGAAGGTATGCCGTCAAGATTGAAGATGAGTGAAATTCCTAAATCCTGTGTCCCCCTCTTCTAGCGACGCTGTATCTTTGTCTGTACGCGTTCTCCGGAAGGAGCAAGTGGGTGTTGGCACTTCTTGTTGTCCAATTTGCCGTTAGTATCTATCTCTCTTCATTAATCTACGAGTGTACTGACATTYGCYAGGCTCTCAATGCTCTCGGGTGYTGGTTCTTCTCCCGATTCTATAAGAGTCTCATGTGTGAGTATTTAAAATCCAATTCTTCTTCCAAGTCTCCGCAGCTGTGAACGGGAAATGCAGTCGAGCAGCCTTTGTCGCAGTATCTGAMTTGCTGGGAAATGCGGGCAGAGTCCCAGATGTTGGCAGTTTGCTTCGCCTTCTTTCTGGCCGGAGTAGTGGGTAAGAGTCTCCAAAGYGTCTGCGTAGCATAAGGTTGAGCCTATCMTTATAGCGGCTTTGGTCCTGATGCTATATCTACTATCTCAAAAATACCAACGGATGAAGAGCGAAATAGTGAAGGCCTTTTCTCGAGATGGAGTATTTTATTTCGTCTGCCTSTCTGGTAAGCCATTCAYGACTCCATGCGAGTATTTGCCAGCTAGCTGAGRAAGCAATTATAGTTTTGGCAGCGGCAAATTTCATCCTCAATTTTGCAGCAGAGGTGCGGGCAACAAATTGTATTTATCTCGCTTGGGGAGAGAGACTCATGGTTYTCTGGTAGCCGAGCTACAAATATCTTCTCGCGCTGTGAGTAACAGCCAATATCTCATTCCTCGTCCTTGCGCTCATCTAATTTCTCTTTCAGGCAGGGGGGTCATTTGCATGGGGTCCTTGCTGGCCGCATGTTGCTCCGCCTCCGCGCCGCAGCGCAGCAAAAACAGCGCTATGAGATAGTAGTAGAAAGCGAAGACGTGTGGATTGCAACATTGGGGTATTCGACTCACAGCGACGACTCAGGAGAGGAGCGAGCGCTTTCGCCCATGACGTTTGCGAAAGCAAGCATAGAGTTGGCGTACTTGGAGACCGTCTAGACAACTACGACGCAGCCAGAGTAAAAGAGGCCGGAGTGTCTGCTGGTAGCGACTACAACTTCAATGGTCTTCTCTCCTGACACGGCCGCGCTCCCTGCTCGCGAACCACAATTTTTGTCACGAACCGTACTAGGAGAACGTATCTTGGCCTAAATCGTTATAATACACAATTGAAAGGCGTTTGTACTTTCCAACCTTCCCTTAAATGCTCTAATGTCCTCTACTCTTTTTCGGGGCCCTGGGAGGCTCGCCCCTCTCCCTCTCCTCTTTCCTCCTCCGCTCGAGACTGTTCAATATCCCATACCTGGACGATAATGTATCGTGAACTTTGTGGTTGAATCCCACACAGTGCAGGATCGCGCATTCGGCCTTCAAGAACCCATCTCGGTACAAGGTGTTCACCATCTGCCACATCCCATCGCTGCGACTCTTAGTATGATTGTCGAACGTCACGTCAGCTAGAGCTTGGGCAGACTGCGAGGAATTACATATTGTCAGTGTCCAAACCAGAGTTACCAGAGTTACATATGGTGGGGATGGGGATGGCAGCGTACCTGAACGTCCATTCGATAACAGCCTTGAGGATTCTGAGCTCGAATATCGCGACACTTATACCTTCCTGCGTAGTAAACGTGGTCTCCATTGGTGAAGAAGAGCTCAACCTCTTTCCCATAACGTCTTGTAAATTGGGACTCCTTGACCCATCCGCGCTGGCTTCCGGTGTACCTATAAAGTGGCCCAAACGCTAACCCGAGTTGACATGCTGTCGATGCCCATAAGAGGCGCTCGGGGCTAGGGAGGCATACCATGGTTTGAGCGACCCTGGAGTTCGAGTGATCAATAACTAGAGATACGATACTACGCCTGGGCACGCACCATTTCAAGCTATTGTCCTATACGGCGGAGAGAGGTTTGTCGGTACTCCCGCGGGTGAAATTAAGAGAAGGCGCACCGCTTCCAAATACGTTCGAAGATCCGTGTTTGCGAGGCAGACGGGCTGAAGAGACAAATAGTCAGGGCGATTTTGGTGTTTGGGATAGTCTTCCGCCAACATAATGTACTGTTCGATTGCCCAGACCTGAGTATTGGTGAAGTAAGTGTCGTAGACGGAGGGTTCTCAAGTCTCAGACCAACGAACGCTATTTCGTTCCTCCGCTTCGCGCAAATGGTTGATCCGAGCCAGGCTCTCGGCCGCTTCCGTCCTCAGCAACGCGTCCAAACGCGAAACCTCTTTCTCGAGGCTGTCAGATTTCGCTAGAGCATCCTTCTTCTCTTTGACCTCGGCTTGTACTTTGGCTTCAAGTTCGACCACTCTTTTCGCGGATGCGCGATCGTCATGCGACAAAACTGCTGGCTTAGTTTCTTGCTGCTCCTGTTCGACATCAACAACATAGAAACAGCTGGGGAGTACGGTAAAGAATTTGATGGAGTCCTCACCTGTTTTATAGCCTTCAGCTTGTCGATTCGGCTWTGTAGCTTCTCTATYTTCAGATTCAACTTTGCTTGAGTATTCTCTGAATCGGCGAGTTCTTTCTTCAGCTTGTTAACCAGGGCCTCGGCCTCCTCAGTCCTTCGAACAAGAGTCTTTGCTGCGTCAGGATCGACCGAACTAGACGCTGCCCTGGACTAAAAGTTGTCTGAGAACGGATCCGAGGAGAGACATCGAGCGTCTGCTTACCTCCAGAATATCATTCTCCAGATTCTTGATCCTCTCCTTCGAATGCTGCAACTCACGGCCCAGAACCTTGATGGCCTCAAAAGCACCTGTCGGCTCGAAGTCTTCAATRGATTGCATGAACTCGGAAGTGGGTTACGGACAAGACGAYTTGTKCCAGTGCCTTCATGATATATGCGTGGTCGTAGTGAGCTAAAGAAAGCTTAATTTCGTTTTCTGGACGCTTATCGTCGGCGTCGGACAACGCCGGTTAGGGRCAGGAAAAAGCCGAAGCCGAAAATTGTTGGCAGAAGGAAAATGGAAGGCATTCTGTCCGACTCTCATCCTTCCTCCTTCGTTCTAATCGCGTCGGCGATGTACCACGGACTTTGGGATTGGCAATCCTGCGTACACATCGAATAGMCGCAGTGACGGTATGAGTGAGTGCTCGAGCAGCTAGTGGCCATGATCATGGAGAGCTAGATTTATTTTTGACGAAATTCCTGCACAACTCGCTGAACCTCGGAATATGAATAAGTCCAATAGGTTTTACAACATCGGACCGTCACAAGTCAAGCAAAGAGCTTTTCCTGCTCCGTCGACGACTGTGGGTCACTTKAMCGGTAGCTGTACATTCTTATCTGCACGATTACCTCGACAAATTCCAAGTGTCTCCCGAAGAACRGATTCTGTATTTCCTAGAAATATGGTTTGGCAGTAGGTGGACGGTATAGAGAGAGCAGAAGTGAGGATATACTATCCTCCATTCGAGCGCACGTATCGGAGAGAATGATGAATGAAACAGAATCTCAAGAACTCTACTTGGGCATCGGGCAGCCAGGTGCAAGCGGCAATATGTTGGGTANGTAGGTATAACTCGACCGGTCGCATGGACCTTCGGAAAGTTCAATTATATTCATATTYATATTCGTATAAATGGCACGATGTCCGATTTGCTTAAGATGGATGGACAAACGTTAAACGTTCGTCGAGTTCATCCCGATAACAGATGGATCCCACCTATGAGAGAAATAGGTCCCCCATCTGTACCTTAGAGACATAGCGTATGACAATAGAAATCATGATGACTGTTAAATTGGGTCAACTGGAAAGCCAGGTGGTCGAGCGACGTAGCAGGAGCAGGCCGAAGTTCATGGCAATTCTCTCGTCACTAGGTCTCATACTGCGYTTAGTCTCGTCGAMAAGACATCGTGAACTTTGAGRTTGWATTCTACGTACACATCCCATCGCCACAATTGCAGRRGAAATTGATTGTATTTACGATRCATTCTTCACATATCATCCTCGTCCAAATCTATATCCTTCCACTCAGATTTGGCGGCCTCCAGTTCGGTGGCAGTCAAATGGGTGTTTGGGTGGCTAGTGGTGGATATGGAGAACTCGGGTGCTTTTGCGAAATTCCTACAAACTCAGTGAAACTCAGCGCCTGAATCAATGATGGRTTCGACACGTACAGAGCTGTTTTGAGCCAGTGCTTTCGAAGGCGGGGGATAATATCCTCTTCAACAGTGTGCTCCTCRAGTTCGTTCAAACTTTCAAGGTGCTTCGTGTAGTGCTTTCGATAGACGTGGTTTCGGAACTCAACGTCCTCGCGTTCGCCGGTGATCCACTCATCTAGGGCGCAGTGGATCTAAGGGAAACAAAGAGTTAGTGTCTCGAAAAGACGTGCACAACAWGATGAACATACTGCTGCGAGAGTGAGCGCGATYGTTGASARCGGAATACCGTCCCCACCATCAGAGAACTCGRCATTCGTGGGGCCGTCATCGGTAGCGTTGCGAAACCAGGTCATGTTGATGATCGTCTGAATTGAGGGATGCCGGTAGATCCCAGTGCGTTTAACAGGGTCCTTGCCATTACTTCAAGGTGAGCCTAAATGAGAACTCTGAAAATAGAGAAACTTACCCTGTAGATGTAGTTATACCGATCCAAAAGCTTCTCAACMTGTTTTCGGATTTGGAGCTTGGAGGAATTCTTTGAGATACCATACAGGGTCTGGACAAGAGAGCGGGCATTGGATTTAACCCTGTTACGCATTCGAGTTGACCCTAGGGTGACCTGAAGCTACAAGTTTAGCGACTGTCACAAAGTCGACATCGTAGGCGCTCACCAGATGTGCCGCAGTTATGGTAAACTCTAGGGGTAGCTGACGTTTCGTCGAGACTTTGGTCCAGCTTTCCTTGGCGAGCTTATCTTTACGTCCTGAGAGTTCGGGATACGCGTCTTCAGCAGCAACAAAGATTCCAAACAGGGCTTGAGCRTCTTTGACCACGAGCTTTTCCGGTCCACTGAGGTCAGACATTAGATACTTCTTACGATCACCTSCAGGCTTTGAGACTTTAATCTTCTTCAGAGCAACGTGCTCGAGAGATGGTATGGGCCCTTCCTTGCGCTTGGAGCGCCTCAAGGGGGTAGATGGACTGGATGAGTGCGGAGGAGTCAATAAAGGCGGCGACGGAAAGATCTCCGTTTCAGACCGTTGGTGGTCATTTAGAAGGTTTGACGTCGTATCAGCCTCCTGCTCGATATTAACATCATACGGACGGACCGGGCTTGATCTCACCTGCTTTACTCCCTTCAACTTGTCAATTTGGCTCTGCATTCTCACTATCTTGAGGTTCAATTTTGACTGGACGTTCTCTGATTCGGTGAGTTCTTGCTTCAACGTAGCCACCAGAGCCTCAGCCTTCTCAGCCCTTTCAGCTAGAATTTTGGCCATGTCATGATCGACTGAGCTGGAGGCCGCTCGGGACTGTAGCCTGATTCAGAGCACATCTAATGAGCACAATTAACCACGCACCTCTGATACATCGTTCTCGATATACTTTAACCTCTCCTTGGAATGCTGCAATTCACGACCCGGGACTTTGATCGCCCCAAACGCACCCGTTGGTTCGAGGCCTTCGGTATGGGGCATGGTAAAGCAATGTGGTATGTGGAAAACATGTTTGTGTTGCGTTCTCCATTATATAGAATAACTTGGACGTGGTGGTAAGCAGTGGCCTAAGGAAAGCTTAATCTCGGTTCTGCCGACAACGGCTGGGCGACGGCCGAGATCAATTCACACGATATTGATTTTCTGGAACTATCAACGATCAACCTTCTTGTCTTCTCACCCTCTGTCGAAGTAACCTCTGTCTCAATCAAGGCGACGCAGCTCGAGGACATGCACTCTGCTATTCTCTAGTATCCTACCTTCCGAATCCATGCCTGTTCTGTTCGGCTCTCGAACGGTAGGGGACCACATATGACACACATGACATCCCACGCACTGAAATATCACAATGTGTGCGTCTACTCCGAGTATCTGACAACCCCATCCACTTTCGCAGATTCTACGGCTTCTGTACCTCAATTCCGTAACACTTAATCACTCCGGTACAAATCTTTCCACCGGCAGCTTTGTAAAATATCGTTCCGGTGGTTAAAAGGAAACCGCAGGTGATGTTTGTCGAATACAATCCCTTGACCTCTCGATCATGGCCAGCTCACAGCCAAAAATCTACAAATCTCTTCTCCCACCCGTACCTGTGCAACGCAGCTCAATATTCACATTTTTATTCGAGCAAACATACTACGAACACGCTCCTACGGCACCAGCGTTCATCGACTTCAAGACCGGACAGCAGATAACACGAGAAGCGGTGAAGAACCTGTCCCTGAGGCTGGGATGGGGCCTTCGCAACACAATCCAGCTCCCAGGCAGCTCACCTGGACACCCTGACACCCATCTCACTCGTGGAGACATCGTCATGTTTGTCAGTCCCAACAGCCTCTCATGGCCACTAGCGTTATTTGGGTACGCCCACTCCCTTATCTCCGTCACTAAATTCTGAATTGTTCCGCCCTATTCGCGACTCTAGATGCGTTGCAGCCGGGCTGAAGATCACGTTGGCTGCTTACAGCTCAAGGCCAAGAGAGCTATCCTGGCAGTACCTCGATATTAAACCGAAAGCTATTTTCGTTGCACGTCATCTCGTTCCTATTGTTGAGCAGATGTTCTCGCTTATCGGGTCCTCACCGGAGGAGGCTAGGCGCCGAATATGGATCATGGACACACTGTCCGACGTCGCATTATCGGAGGCGCCTGATGCGAATGGAACTATTTCAATTGAGGATGGGATTAATGGAGTGAATGGGCTGCATCGACTTGTTGGGAAAAAGGCCTTGGAGAAAGAGGAAATGTTTGATGGGAATGATGCAGAGGAGAGTGTTTACATTTGCTACAGCTCAGGGACGACGGTGAGCTTGCATGGACTACTCTCCATGGAACTGTATTAACGGTATCGGTGACTTCTTCTCCAGGGTCGGCCAAAAGGCGTCGAGGTATGTCTTCTCGGACGGATCTGTTCCTTTCGTCCGATACCAATCCTCAATATTGTTAGACGACCCATAAAAACATCGGAACTGTGCTTCTAACAACCGAAACACTTTGGAAGGGCTGTGAAACCGATCAAGATGTGTACATCGCTATGTTGCCAGCGTACCATATGTTCGGTGAGTCCAGGTCGGCCCGCGTATYCTCAACYGCCCTCGTCCTCACACTCCTTTTTTAGGCTTAGCCGTGCTTATTCATTATCCCTTCATGCGAGGTAAACCTGTCGTGATGCTCAACCAAGGCTTCGAGTCCAAGACGTTCTGCGAAGCCGTGCAGAGATACCGAGTGACGACTGTGTGTCTCGTGCCCCCAATCATCTTGGAGCTAAGCACCCACCCCGGTGCGTGATCTCTGTTTCTCGGTCTCCCGTAATGAACGCAGTTCTGATGAGCATACCCGGCGATTAGCGGTCGACCAGTACGATCTCTCAAGCATCACCAACCTCACGTCCGGAGCCGCCCCGCTGTCCATTGCGCTTGCCAACAAGTGCCTGGACCGTCTCGCGACGAGAGGTGCCAAAGCTATCTTGATCCAAGGTACGCCTCTTGTTGCGAGTTTCACGGGGGTTCGGAGCGCTAATTGATTCATTCTAGGATGCGGCTCGACAGAGACGACGTGCTCTGCTCAAATTGTCGCTCCGGCCGAGTCAGTGAGGAAGTTTGGTAGCGTTGGACAGCTCGTTCCTACCATGGAAGCTCGGCTCATGGTCGAAGTGGAGTCCCAGCCCGGATCTGAGGGCAAAGTCTACAGGGACGCAGAAGAGGGTGAGGAAGGCGAGATGTGGATGAGAGGACCTACGGTGTGCAAAGGATACTTCAACAACCCAGAAGCCAACGCGTCCACGTTCACCCCGGATGGGTGGTACAAGTCTGGTGATATCCTGAGATGCGACGAGGATGGGTATTTCTACATCGTCGATCGCAAGAAGGAGATGTTGAAGTATAAGGGACATCAGAGTACGTCCATCCATTCCCTTTAGCTCACCTTTCGATTCTTACGTTCGACTCGTGATGCGCAGTTGCACCCGCCGAGCTCGAAGCTATATTATTGGAGCATCCAGATGTTGGTGATGTTGGTGTTATCGGGATCAAGGATGAGTACTCTGGAGACGAGTTGCCAAGGTATGTCTGTCTTGTCGTTCCGTTCTCCCCCGAACTCATCATTCTCTAGAGCGTATATCTCACCGAGCGACCCTTCAGCAATCAAAAACAAAAGATCGAAGCTCGAGTTAGAGAAACGCGTCGATAAATGGTTCAAAGAGCAGGTATCGCCTATAAAGTATCTGCGGGGAGGCATTCGAGCGCTAAGCGCTATTCCAAAGAGGTTTGTCCTTTCTCAACTCATCAGATGATAACAGACGCGCTGACTTGTTCCTCTTCGTTCGTTCGTTCTAATTAGTGGAACTGGAAAGATTCTTCGAAAAGATCTGCGAGAAATGGCTCAGCGCGATGTTCGAAGGGCAAAACGAGGGAAGAGAAATGCTCATCTGTAGGCACTTGTGTTGACTCTCGCGGGTTTGAGTGTTTCAATTGGTATTTTCTGTAATCTACTTCCGGTCTAATCTATAGGATCTAACTGGCTCTATCGAAAGAACAAGACACAAATCTAAGAACGATTGCTCATCATGAATCATGAATCATCGACTGTCGAGCGCAACGTCCGCCTGCCACACATCCTCGAACACATGATGAAGTCCAACCAATACGAGATGTTCGAACTGGATAGCAGATACTCCAACGGCATAGTCTGGGCTCGTTGGTTTAGCGGTGCGAGCAATCTGGGTACGACGAAAAGGAAGAGGCTTGTTGAGAAGGCGATCATCATGAGAACGGTCAAGACTTGCCTCCATGAACCGACTATAGTTTGTCGCGACGGCAATAGCGAGCTGAGCGCGAGTTATAGGGCCGTTTGGGACGAGCTCAATAGTCCTTGCCCAGTCAACGTGCGGGTATCCTGGCCACTACAGAAGTTGGGTGAGTGACCGAAATCGAAGCTACCGTTCCTAGTCGAAGAATAAAACTTACATGAATCCGAAGTGTGATCTTCTGCAGGCCGGGTTGCGAAAACGCCGGCTCGTTCGCTCCCTGGAGCATCTGAACCAGCGAGGCAATGTTTCGAGCATTCAGCTCCCGCATGGGTACCCCTTGGATATGGTGGCCAGCGTAGTCGAACGAGATTGAAGGGAGCTGCTTGTTCGGAGATACCGTGGAGACTTTCCATTTCGACGCGGGCGTATGTGCCGGCTGAGGAAGCCACCTTCGGTGGGGCAGCAGGAAGGTACCAGGAGGCACAACCAGAGCGCACCCTATTGAGGTATACCCCGAGTATTGGTCAGCGTCAAGAGGAGGATGGAGTGGGTTGGCGTAGGAAGTCATTGTGCTTGCGACGATGCGGACTGAGGAACGTCCTACCTCGCTCTGGCAAAATTTAAATACGCTCGAACACTCTTTCTTCCTCACAGTACGTTCATATTCGACGTTGCTTTCATCCTTTGAAAGGAGGGCTCCTCAAAGACGAACTCCTGATGCTAGGCCTTTCATGACGACTAACTTTCTTTGATGAGCGCCTGCGCAGGCAGGGTGAAAGAAAATTGAACTCCGCTACTTTGGCAAATCAAGGACAACTATGAAAACCCGATTGCTGGATGAAAGGGACACTGCGGCTTCTCAATCGATGAAAGGCAGTCTAATCGCAGTCCATGAAAGAACATCAGACACGCGCCGGGCACGACGTCATGGTTCTCCGATGTGCCTTTGATCGCGAAATCAAAGGTACTCTTTTCGACAGGTGTGTATTCCCGAGATGTATGTTGTTCTGCGGTACTGTGTTTTTCACTTAGCCTGACAAGGTGCAACAGTCGCTCGAGCTAGATGGCAGGCCGGGCTCGGATCACGACATAGATCAATTTTAAATAACTCCGTAGCTCCGCCTCGAAGTGCTGAGGCATTGCTCGGGCTGCACTCGCAGATCACCGAACGAGCTCAGGGTTCAGCGCTCAGCCTGGACCCACGATCATCGTGTTCGCTGCCAGGATGCACAATAGAACCGGCTGCATTAGCACACACCGCCTCACGGTTGCGGAAGACCCGCATTCAAAACAACAGGTAGACGTGATGAGTCGCCGCTCAGGTCCGAGCGCAGATAGCACTTAGCAGTAAGTGCTGCCGGCGTCTTCTTCCTCCAGCATGCTCCGGCATCGGTATCTCGAAGCGCACTCAAAGCCGGATACTACCCAAAACAGTGTAGCGGACTCGGATATTGAGAGAGCAAGTATGTGTAACTGACGGATATCAAGCGTACGAAAACCTAATGAGCGAAAGGGCAAGGGTTGCCTGAGTTATCGTGTTGACAAGCATGGAAACGGTAGCGACTGGCCGAGGTGTGTATGTATGTTGGGCTGTGAGATTAATGAATAGCTCCTCAGATGCCCACCACATCACAGCTGGCCAGCTGGACTCGTGGTGAATTTACCCATCACAGGGGCGCAATTTACTGGATTGTCACTGGATGGAGCTGCAGATCTCGGTCAGGGACTTCCTTTCTTCGCCATTGATGCGTCATGCGCGTGTGTCAGTCTCGGGCATGGCCATTGGGAAGAACGCCGAACCCCATGAGTCTTGAGAAGCCTCTTTGATTCCTATTCCTAGATACGCGTCGGAGTAGTATAAAATGTCTTCTTCCAGGCTTGCTGCCGAGGATTGCTGCTCCCCGTCCACTGAGGGCATAACCCTCGATCGTCCGCTCCCTCCCTCCGACTCTCCAACAACCTCGTACACATTCCAGTAGCTCGTAAGGTTAAACTTGAGGCATGGCCCTCTCCGCTACCTCCCATCTTACCGCAGTCGAGGCACATGTTTCCGAGTCGGATAACTCTACGTTATCGCCCACACCAGATATTGACCTCAAGGACATGAAGAGACAGGTGGAGGAGAATGTGTACCCCGCAGAGGAGTCGGTTCCACAATTCCCCGATGGTGGTTTTTGGGCATGGTCAACGGTGGCTGGAGCGTGAGTGGACTACCACATCAGCGGCGACATATGGTTCTCAAGTTTTGACAGATTCCTGGTACAGTACTGCACCTTTGGGTACGCATACCTTCGCAACATTTGTGTGGAGCCCGATCTGAAACACAATTGCTGCTTCCATCAGATACATCAACGCGTTCGGTGTCTACCAGGACTACTACGTTCGAATATATCTCACTCATTACACACCGAGTACGATAGGGTGAGTGCTTCGATTCTTGTGTGACCATATGACAACTTATGATGCTCCCCAGATGGATAGGTGGAATGCAGATATTTTTGAACTTTGGGATGGGCGTGGTTACTGGCAGATTGTTTGATAGAGGATACTTGTGAGTTCGAGGCTCGAACTTCTCTAACCCTGGGTTTGATACTCATCAATTTGACACTGGCAGCCGTTACCTTATGGCTACCAGTATCGTACTTCATGCGATTGCACGTAAGCCAGGGCCCAGCCAAATCGTGTTATGGCCGCACTGACGTTCGTCTTCCAGTATTCATGCTCTCCTTGTCGCACGAGAACAAATATTATCAAGTAAGTGCAGAACTTATCCTCGGCCGGACTCTGTTGCGACCTAAAAATATCTGATGCAGGTATTTTTAACGAACGGTGTGGCATTTGGCGCCGCATCCGGTATCACATATGTACCCAGTATGTTTTCATTACTTCTCAACACGAGGAACTCGACAGCACTAACGTTATACCCGTGCTTCCAGGCCTGGGAATCGTATCCCACTACTTCCATCGGAGACGGGCCTTAGCCCTTGGGATCGTTTCGTCTGGTTCCGCACTAGGTTCGAACATCCTTAACCTTCTACCCTAACATCCGTTCGCTTCTTCCTCACAAACTTCTTTCAAATCTCGTTCGGTGTGCGGAACATGGCAGACTAACTTTACTTTTTCGGTTTGGAATAGGCGCTGTGTTAAATCCGATAATGCTCAACAAGCTCTTCAGTGGACGTGTAGGATTCCACAACGGCATACGCATCAGCGCGGGATTGAACGTCTTCTTGCTCCTTCTGTCGTTTGCGCTGATGCGCACTCGACTGCCTCCAAAACCAGTCCATCACTTCCCTATCAGACAATGGGTCTTTGAACAGCACGAGTTCACCTTGGCCCTGGCTACGTGAGTGCCTCACCTTGAGGGCCACTAACCCTCATACTGACTCATGGCTTGTTTGTCTTCCTTAGTTGCTTATTCACGTTCTTTGCCTTGTTCTTCCCCGTCTTCTACCTGCAGCTGAACGCAATCACCCACGGCGTTGACAGGAATATTGCCTTTTATTCTGTAAGTCACCTCTTTGTTAACTAACGCCTACCTCTCCCCGGACGTGTGACTCACTTGTGCCATGCTGTAGCTCTCCATTCTCAACGCGTGTAGCGTCATTGGCCGGCTGGTACCCAACGCCATCGCTCACAAATTCGGGATTTCCAACCTCATCGTCTTGTTCACTTTCTTGACTGGAGCCGTCACCCTCACTTTCCCTGCTGTGAAGAACCTCGAAGGTACTATCCTCTTCGCAATTTTCTGGGGATTCGTTTCTGGAGCCTTCATCGCACTCGTACCGGCCTATATCAACATCATGTCCAAAGACCCCAGCGAGACGGGTACACGGTTGGGATTGTTCTTCGGAGTGGGATCAATAATTGGATTGTTCGGTAAGAAAGTTCCTAGCGCCTCTCTTCCAGTTGGAATGTTCCATATGCAGAGTTGAGCGTGCTGACACCTGTCCGCTCTTCAGCTACACCAATCACCGGTGCACTATTGACGGACAATTACCACTGGCTGGAGCCCAGTTTATTCTCGGGGGTAAGTCCTTGTCATTTCTTCTTGCGTCTCGGCTTGCTTACTTACCCTCCCTTCTCCCTTCCCCCTTCCCCCTTCTCTCCCACGACGCCACATCGTGCGGCGCTGCTTGCTTGTCGTGTGTATCGGATATTACACGCGCAGATTTGCTTCATGATTGGCGGATTCCTCTCGCTGATTGGCAGAAACATCATCGCGAAGAAGAGAGGGACGCAGCTCGTCTGAGAAGACTCTACTGAAATGGGGGAATCTATACGTTGCGTAAAGCAACAGCGTGACGACTCCGACCCCTCTTGATCCCTTCCTCCTCTCTCTTATCTTAGCCATACCGTTTTTGGTTTAAGCATTTAGTCATACTCATACTCACCTCGAGGAGAACAGCGTGGTTTTACATTGGTACCTTGCATACCCACTGCCGCTACTCATACATACCTTAGATACCTACACCATTGGCATTGTTGGACGTGATTTGATTTATTGTTGAGAGAGCATACTGAACAGCGCAATTGTATTATTAGCCAACCGTTGCATCTACTAAGTTTCAAGTAGCCGCGGGATCAATCCATTTTGACAAGTTCACTCCTACAGTTTACTAACACACGAACTCGACATTTCTGGGGGGTAAATCCACCATTTAATTAGTGTGTGTCTTCAAAACGACCGCTTGCGATAGACCAGAGGGTCGCCGGCCGTGCCTCGGATCCCAAGGACGGTTCTTGGTAAATTTCGAGGACGGACTGTAATCTATTGGTGTAACCAGACTTTCGTTTGTCCCCGTCTAACGTGAGTCCGGGTGCACTATCAGCAGCGAAGTTCTATGAAAAGATCCCAAGCCGTGCGCACTGCGTACTATCGGCCTCTCCGATGGCAGGCTTAGCCGCAATGGTACCAGGACAGGAAAGGCAAGGGCTTCGTTGTAGCACTGCGCGATAAACACCGAAGCAACGAAGCATGGAGGCGTTGTTGGGTTTGGAGGGCCCGGAGAGGATATTGAAACAACTGTCAGCGGTTTGCCACTGTCTTAGTACTTTCCAGAACTCTCAGGTTCTCATTTGACCAATCGCCTCCCGAACATCGATTCGCTGAGTATCACCTTTTCTTGGCGGCTTCAGATAGTTCAGCTTTGTATCGCGATAGGCATCCAACTGTTATGTACTTGCTGCGGTTCGGGGGAGCGGCAATACGAAAGGCCCCCATCCTTGCATGAGCGTCTGTCTATGCAGCATACCTGTCGTGGCTCTGCTCACACAATGACTCAGACATTCGTACTGCACCTCGAAGGGCTGGATGACCGTTTACAAGTACCTGCCGCTGCCCAAGACAAAGGTATAATCCTATTACAAATTCGCGAACGCTCGACTCGCCGCTTGAGATGAGCTTGTATAACCACATATTTGACATCCAGTAGTAATAAATGACTGTAGAATGGCATACGGAAGAGAAAGAGTTCACAGCCCTTCGTATTCCCACAGGAAATCCAACATGTGGATCTCATTCGTATAGCGAGTGGGCGAATCGCCCCTTTCACGCCTCTGATGTTCCCACAGGGGTAAGCGAGCTGTCCTGTGAATGCGTCAAGCGACGCGCGATGAGCATGGCGATAACGCCAGTGCTCTAAAGGCTGCAAATGGGCATACGCCCACTCTGAACCCTCGGAAGACTGCGTGGGGATCGGGGTCGACATGACTGCGAAAAAAGGTTCGTCTCCATAGTAGTTCTCCCCTTGTAGAGAGAGTATGAATAGGCGGTGGGATGAAAGGATGTGATCGCTGCATGTTGGAGCGCCGGGCGGCCAAAACCTACACAAGGGAGAGTGGGAGGGCTGGATCCAGGTGTTTTTCGTAGTTTGACCAGCMTTTTCGGGCGAGAGATCAACCTTGTATCTCACTATTTTGATCGTGGGGATCCTTTGATCAGGAGRCTGGGTGAAGAAGATAAAATCGCATACATAGGAAGACTGAGACTGAAAGTACGAATGTGGGGGGGTGCAGATGCCTGTGTCACGTCGGATCCTATCATCGAAATAAAGGCGTACTGTCAAATTGGGGAACTTTGGAGAGCTGAAGAGCTCCTTCACGTCACCGAGGACACGCCAATTGAGCCCCTTAACCCGCCATACGCTCACTAGAGAGTCGCCTACAACTCCAACGAAGTAATCGTTGACGATGCGAAACTTGATCAATCGTGAGTCATAGCGCTGTAGACATTTGGTTGAGAAGCACTAACCGATCCCACAGCGAAGTCACCGCCATTCCGGCACTTTGCGTTCAATGAAACAGAATAGAACTCCTCCCGAGAAACGTCACAAACGGTGAGTGAATTCCCCTTCAGCAAAGCAACATAACSCCANCCTACTACAAATACGGCAACGCCAGCTCCGAAAAGGTTTAGGGTCGTGCCACCGATCCGGGGCTCCCATATCTTTCGAATACGACCGTCTTCTGGAAGGGGGCCAACCTCAAATAGTCGGTATCTGCCAGACTTYGATTAGAACAGAAGTACGTAAAGGAGAAATGGAGCATAYTCACGTCAGTACCTCGTTGTCAAAATCGCAAAGCAGSGAACCGAACCTCAGASAGCAGGATTGAGATCGCGGAGTAGTAGCGTTTTCGACCCACAACCCAGTTCCAGTCAKGGAAAACSTGTCGACAACTTTGGGATYTTCTTTTTTGAGGTGAGCGGGAATCCGGGGGCCCASGTCCCAAAGAGTAATGGACTCCCCCGAGAGGCTGAYCAGATATCGACCGCCGGGGACCAAGTGAACTCCAGCRAAAGAGCCGCTCGGRCTCAGCSCCTGCTCATAGTCCCCTCCAAACGTGCGCTCGATGAAGGGGATTGGGCCGTCGAGTCCCATCTTCGCATGGCGATTGACTTTGTTTTGCCATAGAGTAGGCCCGAGCGCCGCTCTCTGCAACTCCCGAACCTCCATYTCGTCAATCGGAAAAGACGGCTCGAACACGTCGTTCCGGCGGCACATCTCTCGCAGAGCCTCCTTCCAAATATCTTTATCCGTCAAAATTTCATGAAGCTGCTTGCATGTCTGCAAAGAAGAGCTCGATTGACCATAGATTATTCGCAATCTCAAGCTGGCCTCAACTTACTTGACTCAGTTGCAAAAGCTCGAAAGGCTCGAGATCGGAAAGGATCTGAAGGAGTAGTTCGTATGGAAGAGTCGGAAAAGCCGAACCTGTTTTAGTATCTCTTTCGGATTCCATGATTTGTGGTGTTAGAGGGCTAAGACAAGCACAAGAACGACCACAACACCGAATGCCAATAGACTGTGTGAACTCTAAGCCGATTCGGGRTGGGGAGGAAAGACAGGATATCACCCGCCTGGGATAGCATCGTTTATGACAAGCATTGGAGAAATGTAACATATTTAGCATACTAGTAGACGATTGTAGAGTGGRAWATGGAAGAGAAAGAGTTCATTGCCCATCGTATTCCGACAGAAAATCCRACATGTGAATCTCATTCAAGTGGCGAAAGYCTGAAYCGCCCACCTTTACCGCTCTTATCAAGCCACAGGGGTAAGCAAACTGTCCCGTGAATGGGTCAAGCGACCCTTGATAAGCACGGCACCTGCTTCCACACCAGTGTTTTAGACCCTGCGAATGGGCGTACGCCAACTCTGAACTTTGATCTCCAGAAGGCTGCGTGGAGGTCGGGGCCGACATGATTGCGAAAAAGGATCCCTCGCTYTGAAGAAAGAGTATGAATAGGCGGTTGAATGACAGGATGTAGCTGCTGGAAKTTGGAGCATCGTGAGGGCCACTGGCAGAGCTGCTATGCAAGGGAGCAGARAGTGACTGATTGTAGACGTGTTTCGTGATTCGACCAACATTTTCGGGTGAGAGATCGACCTTGCATCCCACTATCTTGATCCTGGCGGCTGTTCGTCGATCGGGAGGCCGAGTGAAGAAGATGAAATCGCATACATATGACGACGGTGACTGGAAGTACGATTGTGGAAGGATGCGGATGTTTGAGCCATGTCGGATCCTATGATCCAATCGAAGATGCAGCCTCAAACTNNGTGACGCCTTTGGAGAGCTGAAGGGCTCCTCCACGCCTCCCGCAGCATGCCAATCGAGGTCCTCGATCCTCCATAGGTRCACTTGAGAGCTRTCTGCAACTCCAACGAAGTACTCGTTGGCGATGCGAAACTTAATCAATTCGTGAGCCGGGACCCCGARGGCATCTRGTTGRGAAACACTGAACACTAACCGATTCCAAGGCGAAGCCATTCAAAATACTGGCATTCTGCGTCYAATGTAACAGRATAGAGCTCTTCCCGAGAAACGTCGRAAATGGTGAGTGAATTCCCCTTCAGMAAAGCAACATACCACCACCCTACTACAGAAAAGGCAACGCCGAACCCGGAAAAACTGGGGGCAATTGTGCCACCACCAGTCCTGGGCCCCCATATCTTTCGGATACGACCATTTTCTGGAAGGGGGCCAACCTCAAATAGTCGGTATCTGCCAAAGTTCGATTAGAGGAGAAGCACGTAAAGAAGAAATGGAACATATTCACGCCACCACGCCGTCGGAACGGCRAAGCTGGGCACCGAACCTCAGACAGMGGGATTGAGCGAGCGGAGCAGTAACACTWTCGACCCGCACCCCAGTGCCAGTCATAGGARACGTGTCCACAACTTTAGGAGTTTCTTTTCTCGGGTGAGCAGAAATCTGGGGGCCTAGGTCCCAAAGAGTAATGAACTTTTCCGAGTGGYTGATCAGATAACGACCGCCTGGGACCAAGCTGACTCCGGCGAAGGAGYCGCTCCTGCCTCAGAATCCCTGCTCATAGTCCCCTCCAAACGTGCGCTCGATGAAGGGGATCGGGCCATCGACTCCCATCTTCGCATGGCGATGGACTTTGCTTTGCCATAGAGTAGGCCCGGGTACCGCTCTCTGCAAACCCTGGACATCCATCTCGTCCATGGGGAAAGATGGCTCGAACACGTCGTTCTGGCTGGATATCTCTCGTAGAAGCTCCTTCCAAATGTCTTTATCCGACAAGATTACACGAAGCCGCTTGCATCTCTGCAAAGAGAACCTCGATTAACCATAGATTATTCACAATCTCAAGCTGGCCTCACTTACTTGACTCAGCTGCAANAAGCTCGAAAGGCTTGAGATCGGAAAAGATCTGAAGGTGTAGTTCATATGGAAGAGTCGGGAGTGCAGGACCTGTTTCAGTATCTCTGTCGGATTCCATGATTTGTGGCAGCAGGGGACAAAGATAAGCGCGAGCACGACCATGAAATCGAAAACGCAAATAGGCTGCGACCGATTTGGGATGAAGGCAGGAATGGAAGGGCGAAATATCACCCGCCCGGGATATAATACAGAATCATCCTAATTTCGTAAAGACATGAAGAAAACATGAAGAAAGACATCACTTTTAATCGTCTCAACCCAGCCTGAGTGGTTTGAGGTCTCAGATTATGACTTGGCCAATTGGGAAGAACTCTCTTCGTCCTTTCCATCTGCAGCTGGCCCAGACGCATTGCCACCGATGTGCCCTTCTTTCAAATCATGCGCCACAAGCTCCCTCTGCTTCTTGGCCTCGTCCTCTTCGTACACTATCGATAGCGAAAGGAGAAATCGTGAGTTTAGTAGACAGTGAAAGGAGGGACAGTAGTACGCACAGAAAGCCAATTCTTCCAACGACCTCCCAGATGTCTCCGGGAACAGGAAGTAGATGAAGACGACTTCGTACGCCAGGAAGACGACGTAGCTGATGTAAAACTTCCAGCCTAGAGGAACGAACGCGTTCCAGTCAATATACACATCAAGGATGCGGAGACGGAAAGCCATGAACTCACCAGCCTCCGCGATTCCGATCGGGTTCACAAACGTATTGAAGAACCCAGCCAGCCTTCCGAACGCCTGGAAAATCGTAATGCCCTTTGCACGAACGTGGAATGGGAAGAGTTCAACGAGGAAAGCTGTCATCATCGTTGAAAAAATCAGCTCGTCATGTTCGTAAAAGTAGGAGAAAGGGAGATCAAGCAACAAGAGTGTTTAGACTTACTGTATGTGAGAGCGTTATACCCGACATTATACGCAGGGCTGTACAGGAAGATGAATCTAAACGAAAACAATATCAGCATTGAGGGGAGGTTATCGGCAGCGAATGAAGAAACGTACGCGATGACAGCCCTCGACGACGCTTGATCGCCCGAAATCGCATACCTCGCACTCGCTACCGTCCATCCGGTGAAGATTAACAGCAACGACACGGCGCAAAGCTGAGCAAGTTCCCAAGTCAGAGGTAGAGCACTAGGGGAATGGAAAATGCTTGGTAGACGCACCAGATACGCAGACCTTCTCTTAAACCTCGATACGGTAAGAGCCAAGATGGTAGCATTCAAGAATCCCCAACACGTGCTCGCCAAGTTGACAAGATTCTTCGTTCGGTTGTCCGTAATGCCGACGTTGTCCAAAATTCTCGCCAGGAAGTACCTGGAACCATTGTCAGCGAAGTGAACAACGAGAGCACGAAGAGGGGGAATAAAATACATACGAAGTTAACCCATTGCCACTCCACTGCGTAAACAGCCCCAACATCGCACAAACCAACACTCTCCTCCTCATCCCAGGCGTACTCAACATATCTTTCCACCCCACACTACTCTTCGTCGACTTCTCCAACTCCAACGTCTTTTCAATTTGCACATACTCCGCTTTCACCAACTCGCTCTCAGTATTGCCTTCGGCATGATATTTTGCCAAGATCGCGAACGCCTCTTGTCCACGTCCCCGGGAGATGAGCCATCGAGGAGATTCAGGGAGGAAGAGGCAGAATACGACTTGCATGGCGGAGGGGACGACTTGGAGGAGTGAGGGGATGCGCCAACCCCAGTTGGAGGTCATGCGGAAAGTACCGAGGGTGGTGCCGGCAGCGACGATGGAGCCTGCGTGTGAAGCTCAGCGTGAGCTTGAGGACGAAAGGGATAAAGGAAGAGGTGACATACCAACGAAGTAACAAGAGTTGAACAGAGAACCGAGGATCGCACGTTCCTTTGGATGCGATAGCTCTGGGTGAATCAACGACTAAGTCAATCGGTCGGAAGAATTTGAGCAAGAACGACAGACCTCCGATAAGAGACGAAGCAGCCACAATCGCAAACGGAATTCCAACTCCAAGAATGAACCTAGCCATAATAAACATCACGACTAAACACGATTCGTTCGAGGATTAGCATAAATTCTCAACTCCTTCATTACGCCGAATTACTCACAGTTATGAGCGGTTGTCTGAACAACAGCCCCCACGATCATAACAACACTCGATACGATAATCGTCCACTTTCTCCCAATCCCATCGGTAACGAGAGGGACGAAAGGGAGTGCAATGACAGCTCCGAGGGAGTACATGGCTGACATAAGGCCTAGGAGGACCGAGCGAGGGGAGTTGAAGACTATACACGACAGGTTAAAGACCCGCTTGATGAGGAGGATGTTCGAAGAGAAAGAGAGGAATGGGACATACAGGTATCCCAAGAATCTACAGCCTGAAGACCATTCATCATCGATGAATCGAATCTACATCACACGCAAAATAATCCATTCAGTCCACAATCGATATTCAGAGCATGAACGACGAACGCACCCACTAGTCATCTCAACGCCAATGCACGTCGGGAAAAACAGAAGATACAACAGCCTCAAATTCGGTTTCTTGTACCATGGGACCGTATCCTGTGCAACGAGTTTGGAGACCGTATCATCTGAGTAGATGTTTGCAGGGATCTTCGAGGTAGTCGCCACAGGTTCACCGACGGTGGGTCTCTCATCATCAACCTTGGAGTCCTCTTCAACGATACTCGTCCGTTTTTCTTCGACGGGCGACATGGCTATCGGCAATAATCAGGGCGCCGGGGATATGGGTCCTAGTGGCCGCCGACAGTGCAATGGCGGGAAGAAGAAGAGAGAGGAAGGGGAGATCAAGGAAGGAAGAAAGCCCCACTTCTCAAGAAAGAAGCCAGGGAGGGTGCCCCAATCGCATTCGCCCTTTTAAACAAAATAACAAGCGTCCAAAGCGCCTCCCACCACGAGATGCAACATCTCCGCCAAGACCACGTACAAGAGGGGCTAGGGAGTACCATTTTGCCAGTGATTCCCCGCAACGCCTTATAGAAGCTTCAGTATGAGGTATGTTGCCGTGGTGGGGACTAGGGAGAAGCTCCACCGGGTATAATCAAAAAAAGAAGTTAAGCTGGCCGGGACCTGAGAAAATCAGGAGAGCCGCAGGTTGACAGTCAGCTTAGGAGGATGTAGTACGGACGGGGCAATATGAATGAATGAAGATAACAAATACGCACCAGGATTCCGACAATGAAAGAGTTGTAGCATGTGGAAGGCCGGAACACCTGACGGCATGCCTCCGACCCCACAGCGGGAAAACTCCGGAAGCGAATGTGAATGGAAGAGGCATACACGTAGCACCCAACCGCTAATGGGTTAACGAGCCCTAAATGAAAGGATTGAATGTGAGTGAAGTGGGAATGGTGGGTATGACGGTGATAGGTCTCCGAAATAGGTTCGACCGAATCCCCCGCATGACCTTGGTGAGAGCGTATGTACACTGTTTGGCAAGTGGATCTTGCGGTCGTCATGAAACATGAGCTTGATCAAGCTTCCTATTTCACAGTGACCCTGTGGAAGCCACGGGGAATGGGTTTCACTGGCACGTACGCCCGATGCGTTCAGTCCATAATCTTCATACATAGATCAGACAAGATTCTGACAGACAGATGTGGTAACAACGTACCTTTTACCAAGGTGTCCGTCACCGCGTTGTATTCACATATCTCCCAGTTCGCAGCTTCTGGATGCAGCGAATTGCTGCCCCATCGCTTCCACAACCTTGAGAAGGCCCTGAAACTTCGGATTCCCTAGCTTGCTTCGGTGCTTCAAAGCAACATGTAGCTGGCAATCAAAAACAGAGAATGAGACGACGGTGCCAGTTCGCGAAGGTTAGTGTGCGGGCCGTGGTTATACGCATTCGGAAGCCGTTCGCACGTCGCGATCTCTGTGCTAGAGGATAAGGCGGAGRGGAGAGAGGATCTGGTGACAATGATGYGCTCCACAAGCTGGTCACACAAGTAGCCCTGATGAGATATACAACAATATAAATAAACGAAGCGGAGCGCCAGAAGGAACGTGAAGCTCACCGGAAAGTCCGTATCACGCACCTCTTGACCGAGTTGCCCAAGGTTCCTCCCGAATCTGTTTTTGACCCAGTGGTGAGAACTCTGGGAGTCCACATTTCCTGAAAGATATGTCGTTCCGTTAGTCCAGGAACATACTGATACATAGATTTTTGGGAGGTCGCCAACCATGCGCAGAACTGGGCTCGACTGGTTGAACACACGCCAGAAATCGTTCAAAAGAGTTGATTTTCCAAAAATCTGCATCAAACATTAAAAATCCTGGAATTGTATGAGATCGTTGACCAGCAGCTACAAGAGAGGGTTCTTACTGAATTACACGATGACTCGCCATGCCAAAAGGCTATGACTGGCGATGATGATGGTGGTCGGGGGTCAGGCTGGTTCCGATTCCGGCGCCGCCATATCCGGATCCCTGACGCGGCGTGACTAGATTGATTTGCTGTGAACCGGCGCGCCAATATAAAGCCTTTCTCCTGCCACTCATCTTCATCCTCATCGGAGTCGCCCCTCCACCTATTTCTCCTCTTGCCCCTGTTTTAAGGCCTCTCTTTACTTGAAGATAATCCATAATGTTGATCAAGGTCAAGGTATGTAGTGGGATTGGGGTGTTTTGCTATTTATCGATTGTTGACGCGTCTGACCATTTTCGTTTTGCTTCGGTTTGTAGACGCTTACTGGCAAGGAGGTACGACAAATATAGCGCGCTACAGGTGATATGTATCCCTTTACGCGGTCCTGACGAGGTTCTGTATTGCCATTATAGCTCGAGCTCGATATCGATCCCGATGACAAGGTAGGTTTTCGTCTGAACATCGTCAATCG
The DNA here is from genome assembly GCA_004126415.1 of Candolleomyces aberdarensis. Lineage (NCBI taxonomy): Eukaryota > Fungi > Basidiomycota > Agaricomycetes > Agaricales > Psathyrellaceae > Candolleomyces > Candolleomyces aberdarensis. The sequence goes on from SDEE01000037.1 coordinate 44,021, forward strand.
GGTTCTCGAACTCCAAGCTTCGGAGTATCGAGCATATTGGGCTGGCATGCTGACTGCGGCTCTGTACTGCAGATTTCGAGGATCAAGGAGAAAGTCGAAGAGCAATCCGGTGTGCCACCTGCACAGCAGCGGTTGATCTTTGGTGGGCGTCAAATGTACGTCGTGTGGCCCACAGCCTTTTTTCYAGAAATGCTCTTTGCTGATTCCCAACGCTTTGCATGCMCTTCCCTTCTGACCGATGCTCGTACCTTCACCCCCTCGCTCTCCCGCAATAGGCCAGACGAGAAGACCGCGACTGAACTCAACATCGCAGCAGGATCAGTCCTCCATCTGGTCCTCGCTCTGCGTGGAGGTCAATAGACAATCAATTTATTGCCTGTACCCCCGATCTCCCTTCCACTTTCACTTTCAACCTACCTATCGTTCTAGAAGTTTATCCTGCACACCACTGCCACCGCAACCCCGCCGATGATGACCAAGCTGCTTTGTTGTACCCAATTAAATCATAATCTGTATTCATTCTCTTTCACTGATGACTACGACAACCAGAAGGTTTTCGAATGAAAGGGTTTACACCTTACGACCTATCCATCAATCCGCATATCCATCCGCTCAGTCCGACCTTAGCCCAGGTCCCGTGTCCCCCCATCCACGGGAAGCACGTTGGCATAAGCCCTGTCTTATCGAATGAAGAGTGAAATCACGCACTAGACTCGAAAAGATATATATACAAAAAGGAAAGAAAGGCGGCGTGCTTTGGTCCCCCCAACTCCGACGAGCTCTTCCGTTCTCGGAAATGAAACCGAAAGGCTCATCACAGCTGAGGCTCAAGCCCGAGGCCCACGACAAGGGAGCACGCCATTCCTCGGGAATAACGCACCTTTGCTTTCATCCTCGTCAGTCTTCCGAAAGTCAGTCAATGAGTTAAGAGAAGGTTCGTCCGGGACTTGAGGACGGACCTGCAGGTGAAGGCTCCAAAAGTTCGACTCCTTGTCGCACACTATTGCACGACCACGCACGGAATTTCAGAGAAGTCATCACTTKCTTTCTCAGCTCGACGACGCAAGTCAGACTCAAAATCCRTCCTCAGAAATCAGGGCAGACTCGTCGAGCTCAAGTCGGAAAGGCTAAACCCAAGAAAAAATCAATCGCTCGCAGTGAAGTGGGTCRTTCGCCGRGACCAGAAGAGGCCTGTCTCAAGTAGCGTAGGAATAGAAATTAGAGAACTCGGAAGTCATCATCCGGAGTGTCAAGTCCCAGAGTCTGATCCTGCTCGGAAGCCASGCACGAAGATGAGCGTTGAAGAGTAGCTGGGAAAGGGCTCGGATCCTCAGAAAAGAATTGAAGAGAGAGCGTCGCGCAAAATCGACCTCAATTTAAACCGCATAAAGTGGGAGAGGCAGGCCAAACAGAACCTCCGACTGCAAGTTCAACTCGCAAAGAGGCAAAGCGAAAGAGAGCCAAGAGAGCGGTTRGAGAGAGACGAGAAATAACGGGTGAGAGAGATAGAGCCAGAGAAGAAGCCAGAGAAAGTGGCAGAAAGGGAGAGAATAAGGACAAACGGACGCGTCGACTGGTATGTCAACTGGCGTTGGGAGAAAAGAACAGACCTGAGCACGCCGCGGCGTCTCTGCAAGAGGGATGGTAAGAAAATCTGACCTCGGGCGATCGAGGCTGAAAAGCCTCGGTAGATGTACCCAAGGGTAATGGAAAGAGCCCCRACGTGAAGCACCAGRCGGGSTCAGAGAGAAGGCCTAGAGAGAGGGAGATCMAGACCCAAGAGAGAGTTGAACACAGGGGAAAGAGAAGGGGAATAGGACTGAGAGCAGTCAGAGGATTTGGCGAAGCCAGATATGAAAGCAGGGTGGCAGAATACTCGCTCGCTCAGCTCAACTCACAGTTCACTCATCTCAGCAGAGCTCACCTCAGCTTACTCACCGGAGTCAGCATCAAGTGCCCTGGTAGGATGACAACTSTGCGAAGGCGAGGTGATCAGCACAGACGACAAGARGGAGAGGAGTACCCACAGGGTAGTCAATGTCGCNNNCGTTTATCCCATAAGCGTGCGGGCCTGAAAGAGGTGATCAGCCAAGAGGACGATGCGAGGAGAATRCATAGCTTTCATTCAGCMAGCGAGTRGGATCGTCCCTCAAAAAAGCGWYAATATTGATRGYCCTGAAACTGAAGTGATCAGCCCTGACGGTGATAGGAAAGTATGGACATAGCTCTGTATCAAAGCGGCGTGCTTTGGTCCCCCCGACTCCGAGCTGTTCATTYAAGACARGCTCATCATAGTCGAGGCTCAAGCCCGAGGCCCACGACAAGGGAGCACGCCATTCCTCGGGAACCACGCACCTTTTCATCTGAAGTCCACTTCGGAGTATGGGAGGAGTCYYCAAAGGCGGTTGCTGTCGAATAGTCTTCAGGGTTGGACGTCGAGGAAAAGAGGCTCATCTGAGGGTTTAAAGGCTCAAAGGTTTCCTTGACGCACACTCCTGCTCACCGACCGATCCCTCAATCACTCTCAATCTCAAGAATTTTGCTCAGCTTGACGAAGTCAGACTCATTCATCCCAGCAGTCTCAAGCTCAAGCTCAAGCTCAATGAAGACGTTCAAGACAGGGTCACTCACTGGCAGTGATTCGTGAAGCGGGCCACTCACTCTGAACTGGAGAAACTCAGAAGTCGTCTGGATTCTCAAGTCTCAATCTCCTCATTCAGGAYCGAGTTCGAAGACTTGCTTTATGGAAAGCGAGCAAGGTGGACCTGCAAGGGGTCCCAATGCGCCAAAGAGAGACACCTCTCAGGCAGGAAAGGAGCCGGTGAAGATTGGATCCCAGGAGTTGGGAGAGTGCAAGCGGTGCCCCGGACGTTCAGCCGAAGCAAAGAGGCAGCCTAGCGCGAGAAGGTACCGGGGGTATCTTGGAGAGGAAGAGCACGATAGATAGGTGGTGATGCTGAGGRGGAAGCAGGTAGAGAGAGAGATACGTGAGGGAACAGAAGACGCGCTCGGCTTTGACGATGGTCGCGTCAGAAGCATCGAGGRACCCCGAAAGTCCTCAGAGATGGAGAGCTCCGAGCCCGAGAGATTAAGGTCGACACAAGTAGCCCGCAAAGACATCCAGGAGTGAAACGCGGAGAGATAGTCGAGGAGAGAGAAATACAGAAACAAGGGAGAGCTGGAGGACGAGAACAAGCAAGGTGARAGAAAAAGAGAAGGGGGAAGAAAGCACTGAGGAGGCAGTGGGAGCAAGACATACGACTCACTCACTCGTCTCAACTCAACTCAAAATCGTCTCAGAAGARCTCACTTCACGCCAGCTGAGCTCACAAAAGTCTCAAGCATCTGAGAACTATCGCATGCTGAGGGCGGAGGCAATCAGCAAAGAGGACGAGAGGTAGAGGAGTGCGCACGAAGGAGTTGGCAAGTGTCGCGTTCAAGTAGTTCATGGGGTTTTCTGAAGCGGGAGATCAGCCAGGAGGACGAAGCAGGGAGGGTACGTAGCTTCCAGACACTCGTTGTAAGCCATACTGGAGCCAGAACGCGTCAAATTAGCTCTGAAAATGGAGCCCGTTAGCCCTGATAATAATAGGAAAGTGCACCTAGCTCGGTGTGGTCTGGATGTCTGCGGCATCTACTTNGGTATCGATAGACCCGACTCGCTCCTCCAACTTGCCTTCCAATTTTGTGYAGTTTGAGAGCATACCAAATCTTGCTTGCAACCAGCTCGGTGAACTGCCACACAACTTGCTCCCAAACCAMACAGAATTCGAGGCGACGAGACGGGAGCGCGAGGGTCCACCGAGACCCAAGCAGCTGTACGCGCGAACGAAGACGAACACCTGCAAAAGATCGCGAGGCAAGCCACAGGTCAGCAGAACTCAAATGAAATATCAATGAGAGAAGAGAAAAACGCGTTATCATTGTAGAATGCAGTGGAATGTCAGGAGAAAGAAAGAGGAACGATACCGAAGCGAGATAATCATGACCACTGCCACGGCATGGAGGCGCGTAGGCGAGCATTGAGAGTGAGGAAGAGGGATGGTGAGGGTAAGAGGGAAAAGACACAGATGACCCCATCAACCTACCTGCACCCTTTAAGTATGCCCCCGTGATTGCCTCAAAGCACAATGAGCGGGAACGCGACGTCGGGAGTGGCCACAGACCACAATGAACGGGGCACAGCCATTCCTTTGTGTCCAAGCCATTTTGGCCCAAATGCGGTATACTGCCGCCGGCGGGTTGTCAGTGGCCACTGGAGGGACGCGTCGTATCCAAGCACGACGCGTTGGTCCCTTTGTTATGGTCCTCGTGTTCTCAACGATCGCGTTTCGCTCCACAATGGAAGTTGGCGAGTTCGCGTCCTAATTTGGGTGAGAATTCGCTTATGCCAATACACGAGGCTGGAGGAAGTCCGAGTGTGGGTAAGTACGCGGGCGTCCCGTCGACTAACCTTGAGGACGGACTAGGACGGACCGTCGGTGAGCACTGCGGCCTCGATTGTCCTTTGTGTTCCTCATGCCAATGGTTGTCAAGCCGAGGACAGTTAGATACAATCGGAGAATCAATTGGGTTGTGCACGCATTGTGCGGAGCTTGAATTGAACTCTTGGTGGCACGTGCCGGTTGTGGTGAGAAGTTCGTGCAGGTCCCAGCATCCAAGTTGGCGAGTTGGAATAACGGCAGTAGATACAAATTGGAACAGATAATAGTAGACACAAATTACTTTGGCTCACTGGAGGGTGAACTTCTTGTGTACCCATGATAATGGTGGCGGTAGAAACAGTTCGTGAGTAACTTACACTCAGAGCCATGGCCAATAACCCACAGAGAATCGGAGGGGTTGGATGCATAGACGTAGGGCCTAAGAAATGGCGATAACGAAAAAAAATAAGACGACTGTACGATAGCGTGCTTTGGTCCCCCCAGCTCCTCGCCGAAGCTCAGAGCTGAGGCTCAAGCCCGAGGCCCACGACAAGGGAGCACGCTTAACCCTCGGGAACTACGTACCAAAAACTACCTGCTACCTAGCGAGCTACCAGCCTATCTTTCTATCTGCTCGTAAAAGCTAGGTCAATAGTAGGCGTTAGTTTATGTACGGCGCCCTCGAAACACAGCCAAGGCTAGTCCTGTCGGCTTGAAGCATTGCTGATGTTTCTCGACTCGGTTTCTTGCTTGTAAACTCGTCTTCAGTTTGCAGAACTCGCTTCTCAGTTTCAAGCTCGGTCTTGAAGGAGTGATGCTGAGGGTAAAAAATGGCGAGCTCAGACGTCCAGGGGCCCAAATATGAGATCTTCACGATTGAGGACCAAGCATGTTCGAGAAAATCAAAGACGATCCTAGCTAAGCTGAGGAAGTGAGGAAAGAGGTCCTCAATGGAATGGCTCGGGAGAAGAGAAACCTCAAGAAACGAGCGACTACCCGAAAGGTGGACCAGCTCACAAAGACGCGAACCTCAAGACAAGCGCTAGAAATTCACAAAGAGAGTCGTGGCGAACTCGCTCTCAACATTCAACAGTAGCCCGACCACCGGGAGGCCGAGAGGTCATGGGTAAGACAGGCCGCGTGTCTGAAAACAGGCTGAGGAAGCAACAAGAGAGAGCAGAGAGGCGTAAGCACGTAGGTGAGACCCTGAGCGTCGAGCAATGCAGGAAGAGAAGACTGAAGGGAGCCAAGGCCAGTAGTCCTTCAAAACACGGGCTCACGAGAACAAACGGGGGCTGGGCTGAGCTTGCAAGCGACATAATGCCCACAAAGTGTACAGAGAACCTGGACTCATCAAGCTCTGCCAGCAGTCTTGATACTTGAATCCTGCTAGAATCATTACCAAGGTGAGCCAAAGATGAGCGGGGGCAGGGTACGTAGTGTCGACGTGTCCTGCAGAAAGACAGGGATGGGTATGATGCCCAATTTTGAGGACGAAGGGTCAAAGAGGCACAATACGCCCAAAATCCCTTCACAAAGCCGAGCACAGAGAAAGGGATTGGCGAGCGGAACGACGGCGGCAGCAGAGGAGCAAGGGCTGATAGCGATCCACGGTCGTGACGGTGGAGAAGGCCAGAGATGAGTTGGGAACCAAGGCATAGTCCAGTGTGCCCCATACAGGCTTGGGCAGGGAACAAAGAGGATGAGTGGAAGGGGGAATCAAGTGGTCGAAAGGTAGGAAAGAAGGATGAGGGAACACTCTAACCGCACCCTTAATATACCCCGCCGCGCGTCGCGTCAAAGCACGATGGCTTGGGCGTGGCAATGCTACAGTGTCCTCGGAGCCACTCATGGTCACGGTGCGGGTAACAGCAGTATCAAAGCTCAACGTCCTTAACTCTGTGCAGCATTTTCCCGAGTCGGCCAATGGTGTCGACAGTGGTGGGTTCGTCTATTATCCGCGCTCCTTCCTTCACGACCGAGCACTGCAAGGCCCAAGAACGCTGCCATTCGTTACCCTAATTCGGTCGGTGAGAGCGGTTTGACGAAAGGTGTGCGACTGGCCAAAATGCTGTTGTGAATCGTGTATAGACGTTCGTCGTCGCCGTCGGTGCGTCGGTGCTGGTCGTCAAGGGAAGAAAGACCATGTCCGAATGCAGTGTCGGAGCTGAAAATGGATGCAGCCTGATCCCGGTCCCATCGATGAATGGGACTCTTGGGAGGACCCAATGTAAATGTGGCTCTTCCACCTGTCGAATAAGATTGTCGAGGGTGAGCTATCGAGGTGCGGCAAGCAATCGGCGAACATACCGCCCTCGCATCCTTAGAATCGTCTAGTAAAAGTCTTCATTATGATCACACGGGAGGACGCTACACTGATTCAGCCATTATCAGTACGCTCATATGGTTTGGATTGGCTTCATGAGCCTCTGCTTCGGAGGTGTTTTCGTAGACACCCGAGCCCGTTCCCCAGGGTTTGGATAAGCGGGGCACTAAGCGTACAGATCTGGTCTGTGGACAAGTGCAGACTCCCTTTGAGTGATCAGCTACTGTAGGGCAGACGATCGGCAATGACATCCCAACCCGTTTCCTGAAAATGGCCATAGCACGCACCTTGCCTTGATCAGCTTGCGAGCTAGCCAAAACGTCGCAGGAATTGCTTTTCTCGTCCTCGAGCGCCAGGCTGAAGGCGTGCACATCTGAGTGTCTGCCAAGGGCTTCTGGAGAGTGTAGGTGGCTAAATTTGGTTCGATGAGAGAGCTGAACTCGTGCCGCACACAGTGTCGAAACTGAGCAAGTAGCGCAAATAACCAATTGATGCTTTCATTTCCAATACACATGGCATGGTTTGGCTTCGACTGCGACCATGAGGCTTCCAAGTGTTGGTTTTCATGATGAAGCGGAGTGATAGTGATTCAGTAACCACCTCCAAATCCAAATTCCGACCCAATCGTAGTCAATGTGTTCGCTTCTTTTATTGTGTTGTGACAGATTGACCTGTCCTACTGTGCACGCGCGATCACATGTGGGAAAGAGTCACTACTTTAGCAAAACTACATTGGTTGTTCTCGTGGTCCGGGACGATCGTAAGATATTTACGTGAGAGATGAATCGATTAATTTAAATTAAGTACTATAGGAGAAGAAATGAGCGAACGAATGTGTCTTCATCATTGTCAGGTACGCCCCAGAAGTACTCGTCTCCCTGCCGGAAACGCACCGTCGAGTGACCAGCGTCTTGACATAAGCGCCGTCAGTCCTGCCGTGCGGTGTGGTGGCGGCGTGTATGGGAAAGTGACAGTTGTGAACGTGATAGTATCTTCCACTTCACACCGAGAAACGGAATTGGTATGTTACGACGAGCACCAATTCTCTGAGGCTAACCAAGACTTAGCGAGCTCGGTGTAAGGGTCTGCTCTCGCCATCATAGGTCCATGCTCCTCAGAGTTGCTTTAATAAACGACATTGAACTTATTATAAACGTTGGCGATGGTGTATATGCTAGTTTGAAGGATACCAAAGACGGGAGGGTTATGATTGGGAAACTCCAAGTAAAAGGGGTTGGAGAAACCCTGGGTGAATCTAATGCATGAAGCCGACGTTTGGTTCTTATGTTGCTGCAGAGAAGGAAGGATCTGCCAAGGACCCTTTCAACCATCGTATGAATGTCGATTCCTGGGGAAATAATTTATCCTGAAGGCGTCGGCTAAGAGCTTCGAATGAAGAGCTTCTTTGGAGTAGTGTTATTTACTTATAACTTGAACATTGAGTACCCTTCAATTACTCGAAGTTAATGTGACATCGTATTTACCACCTCCAAGCGCCTACGCGTAGCGCCTGGTTCGCTGGGCCGCTGCTGGCAGAACAGGAGCTTGTATCGCATGATGAAAAGCAGATGCGTAGTACAGCAAGTAAGGCACTACCATCTACACAGAGTGGAACTCGGACTTAGGGCATTGGTAGTGAGCCCCTCGCTATCTTGTACGCTGTTAAGAGCTCGGGGTCCCTCGATCCGAGTCTCGGCCAAGTTGGCGAGTGATTCAGGGATATAAGATGATTGGCCATGAAATATAAATATCATGCGAGGCTCCGAGGTGAAGAGAACCGAAGTGTCGGATTTTTCTTTCAAGCATCCATGCACCGAAAGACTGGGACCGAAGGACCTATCCAGCAGAGTTTCATTGAACGCAACCTCATTAGGCCAGATGAGTGCCGATATTAAACTCTATAATTAGAATCGTAGGTGGGAGGTGATTCGCTCGACGTGATACTCACATACGGTGTATACCTTGCAGTGCACTGGTAGCATAAGGTTTCACGCGTGTCAACAAGATGCCCACCGCATGTTCAAGATACGCTTTACCATTGGGTCTGCAAAATCAATCACATAGGAGCGTTAAGCGATGCGTAGTGGTCTGTCGGCGAGGCGTAGGTATGCAAGTGCGTGAGCGCCTTCTTGTCGGAAGAGATCGCAGACTACTTCTACAAAAGCGCCTCTTCCGTTGAACTTGTACCCCACTCTACTTCATTAGTCTCCTCTCTCCCTCTCCAACCTGTGGGTTGTGCTAGCATGTCTATCGCGACAGACATCTATTTCATCACCAACGTCCAGTTTTCGAAAGCCCTGACACTCGAAGATGCGAATAAGATCCGGACAGGCGTCGTTTCAAGTGCAGACGAAGCAAGTTCAAAGGTGCGTCGTCCAGCACCTGCTCAGGATCGTTCGCGCTTGTTGGTTTTCAGTGTGTCGAGGTTCGGCTGACAGTCTTGTCCAGTGGATGATAACCAGGCGAGGAGAGCAATATATCATCCAGAAGTTCGAAAATCCTACATATCATTGTTGGTGCAGGTAGCAACCGGAGGATAAAGAGCGAGTCGAGTGCCTTACCACTTCTTTCCCGAAGGAGTGGATCATCAAACTGGTACCGGCGGACGGGTCTTACAAGTGCGTCACCTGCACCTACTACATCCGGTTTAAGACTCTGACATTTCTCAGAATCTCTCCTTCTGACAATCCTAACCTCTTTTGGGGAATAGGAGATGGTTCAGTTGGCGCCACAGTACAAGTCCTACTGCTAAATCGATCCGGATGTAGTTCTGACTGAGGCTGAATAGGTCGAGCTGAGTTCGGGGCCGGAATCCCGCTCGAATCATTTGAGAATCCATAGGGCACCACTCATTGCGGAGACCATTGTCCAAAGCACCAAGATTGAGTTCGAGTGGATGGATACGACGTATGTATATCGTCCTTCTACCTCACGAATCGCTAACTCTCTATTTGGGGATAGGAATGACCCGTTTGATGCGCTGTTGTCCGGGACTTTAGAGAACGATTCTCTCCCAGAGGACTCCTTCATCTCCTTTCCGAAACCCCTAGAGGTGATCTGGAACGGCACCTTGGTCGGCGAGGCGCGTATCTCGGGGGAGTTCCGCCCAGTAGGGTACCATCAGCTGAACAGACAAGAGTCCAATGCCCAGCTAGTGCTCGGAGCAACTGAATCGTCAGTCATTTTCTCAATCCCGATGATACTAGGGAATAGCTGCTGAACTGACCGATAGAATTTCGAGATTCATCCAATCAATAATCAGGGAACGCTCGATCAATGTCGATATTGTCACAGACGAAGTCAACGTCTACGCGTCTGGACAAGAGTACAAGAACGTCAGAGTCGTGTTTCGTAAGACGCTCTCCATGGAAGGTATGAATGAGCCTGAAAATATTCTGTCGGGACGTTCACAACTGGTGGTATGACAGGCTTCAACTGCTTCAAAGACAACGTCATTAGCCACTCTATCAGGGTGGTAGGAAGCGACCCCGGTGGAGGTGGCATCACCGCTGTCAGCAAGATTGAGATTAGAAACCCTACCAACATCACTGTGAGATTAGATGACATTCCCGTTGAAGTCTACTACAAAACGGAAAAGGTCAGATACTTCTCAAGCTGAATTCTAGAGTCGGTTTGGATTCTAACCGTCTCCTTGGGTGATCCAGATCGGAAATCTCAATCTCCCGGTGAGTCCTATCTTGGCTCTTTCGCAAGGCTTTTGACCCTTACGCAGTAATCAGTCGTTCAAGCTTCATCAAAAGCGGACAGGAACAGCCGACGCTCTCCAGGAACTTCACACTCAGTTCCGACCGGAGCAGCCCAGAAATTCGGAATGCCAGGATTTCGTCAAGGATTATATAACGACTGACCATTCGTTAACGGTGATCTACAACCTCACTGGAACGGTAATCAAGCTCGGTGCTACCCAAACTGTGTCTATCCCTCCTTTCCGAGTCGAGTCTTCGTTCAAGGGTATCAATAAGCAATTTTTCAAAGGAATCAGCGCTTATATCTCCATCGCTCGAACGTTAATCAGTAAAAGAATCTCGTTTGATTTTGACTTTGGTAAGTCATGCATCTTCGTTGTTATAAGTGATATGTCCTGAGACTGTTTGTAGAAAACCCTATGCATACCGACCTAAAGATCCTTGCGTTTGAAGGAGAGGTGAAACGCAAGAACAAGCTCTTCTGCGTTGCTAGAGCGAACAACGTCAACGATATGATTGTTGAAGTACGCCTGCCTTCAAATTCGACGCCTCTGCGCACCTAACCCTCTGTCAGGCTGACCGAACAAGTCTCAGCCCCTTGTTCAAAGGTGGCTCAATCGAGATTCGGCGACACGAAATGTTGAAAATGGTTGGACGAGGATCTCTGAAGGTTACAGTCAAAGTGATCAAAGCCACTGTCCAGTAAGCCGAATGGTCTCATTGATCGGTCACAACAGCTAAGTTGGTCTTTCTAGCATTGGCGAGTTCGAGCTACCAGACTTGCAGTTCGAGCTTCAGGACCCTGTACGCGCTAAGTAAGCCGATATCTCTGGTCTTCTATTGGACGAAGTTTAACGACCCGTATCGTAGGCTTAAGTGGCGCCTCTTTTAGTTTGCTTTAGATATGTGGATGCCTGATGGGTATATGTTGCTCGGCTCCCTTTGTTCTCGTCGTCGCACCGTTCATATCTCCTTCGTCTCGTTTATGTGCTCAAGGTCTACTTCTGTACTTAAAGTCTCTCCGCATGCATCTCAACCCAACGCTGTTATAACGAGCACGAGGCGGTGTCCGGACCGTTTCATCAAGAGTTCGAATCCTGAGCAATAAATCTATCGTGGGGTTTTCGTGCGAGTTTGCTCGAGCCCTTTGGACCGTTATCTGATTATTGAATTTGAAGAGATATAGGAGGTAGACAACCGTGGACGAAGTAAAGTCTGTGAAATAAGTCAGACTACAAAATAAAGCGTGCTTTGGTCCCCTCGACTCCAAGTCCACATAGTAGTAGACTCAGAGCCGAGGCTCAAGCCCGAGGCCCACGACAAGGGAGCACGCTAACCCTCGGGAACCACGTACCTTCAAGTCATCCTGAACAACTCGGAATGCTGTTGTCTGAGTCTTTGACTCGCCGAGCTCACGCATGCCTAACCACCGAACACTCACGTCTCACGACAAAGAGACTTAGCCGCCAAAGGGAAGTGAATCTTTCAGCGTTAGTGGCCAGTTAGTGCATCAGAGTTAGGGATCCTTCGTCTTCACTCAAGATTCATCTCCAGTAACTCATCTAACAGCTTCCACCTTGATTGAAGGAATCCTTGATTGCTTCGAACTTGATATCTGGATGTCTTTATCAATCCTTGAGGAGTCAATCTTCGCCCTCTCCATTTGGTTGGTCGAGGTTCGGACTCGTGCAAACATTAGGAGGCTCATCGCAAGACTCAGCAAAAAAACCATAGCCTCGAGAGAACACAACAACCTTGGCCGCTGGCATTCTTGAAAAGGTGTCGTTCATCGAGAGACGATCAAGACTGAACCGGGCCTCCTAGCCTCGTCAAGATCCGGGCATTGGAAGGGCCTCGGGACTCCTTCAGAGTAACTTCACACTGAGGTGAAAGCCTCAAGACCGCCAACCACGTCGGTGAGGTGACAGGCTTAGCCGCTGATCGAGAGGAGTTAAGCCAATGTCACTCCGAGACCTTCTGTAGCTGCAAAGACGCGCCCAAAGCAAAGCTCAAGGGGAAAGGATCGGAAACGACCCGGGAGAGCTTGGCCAAACCCAGGAGAGCGAACCGCTCGAGGGTGACCGAGGAGGGAACTTCAGGCGGAGATGACCGTCCGTGTCAGACTCGCACACCCGAAAAGACGCGAAAAGACCCAGGAGGGAGATCCCGAAGCGAACGTTCTCCAGTAGATATCACCGCTTCATGGGACTGCAGACTTGACTCAGCTCAAGACCCAGCTCAGGTGTTTTCAGCTCACGACCTCAGCTCTCAGATGTCAAGCGCCTAGAAACGACACCGAGGTGAGCCAAGACGGTAGAACGAGGGCATATACGTAGCTGTCGCGTTCAGATCGGCAGGTGTTTAGTGTAGACACCGAACCCGGAGAGTCGATATTGAAGGTCGAAGTCAAGGAGAAAGGACCTGGATCGGGGGACAGTCAGTCTTGATGTCGAGCAACCAATGCAATAGAAAAAAAAGGCTGAGGAGAGGAAGAAGGTCCAGGAACGTCGGATGAAGGAGCTGCAAAGACCAGAGCTGGGAGACAACCGGACGCTGGAACGATACCGAGTGCGAAGTGTGGCATCGTTGAGGAGGGGTAGAGGACGACGGCTGTTGAGCGCGCCAACGGAGACGAAAAAGATGACCAGAAGATCCCGAAAGTCCAGAGAAGCTGATCAAAAAGAGGGATTAAGAGTGAAAGAAAGGTAGGGGAGGGTGACTGAGTCAAAGGAAGTGAGGGGATGGTGGAAGGAGAAAAGAGAAAGCTGAGTGGGGACAAACACAGACCCTTAGACCCAGCCCTTTATATACCCCCAGCCCTTCCCCACACTAAAGCACAAAGAACACGCCATCAATACATCAGCCCTCAATGCCACACTCATCCGCGTGACAGTCCAAGCGCATTGCCACTTTTGGCGGTCAAAGCCAGGGGCACACCATCACCACGATTGTCGTCGTCGTTCCTCTGGATAGGAGTCGAGTCGCGCTGAAACAATGGGCCGAGTCTAGTCCTCTCTCATTGTTTGCCATAGCTGTATCTAGGGCTGCGACTATGGGGTTGACGCGTTGTCGGGGCCGACTCGCGCGAGTCGCGTCAACGTCGTCACGAGGCGGTTGGCGTAGCAAGACCCGGAAGCCCTGTGTAGGTACCAGCAGTGTGGCACGTCATAGGCGCGGGGTCGTCAAGCAAAAGGGGTTGTTGAGACGGGTTGTTGAAAGAAAGAAATGGAGGACAGTGATCGTTGTCCTCATTTGGCATTGTGCGCCAGGCCTCATATTTTCACAGCCTCTTTTGTTCCGTTGTGTGGTCCACAACCAAGAAAGGCTGTCACCGCAAAAGAAAGTAAGAAAGAAACGTCGAGTTAGCAACGTATACAGTGTGGGCTATAGGTCTATGCTTCTGAGGTAAAAGGGAACGTTCCAAGAGGTAGATGCAGCCGATAGCACGATCCTGAAACGCCCGCAGCGAGTGGCAGAAAGGTGGTGGACAATAGTATAAGGATACACTTCTCGGAGATGAATGGAGATTGGCTTTTCGTTCACAATTTTCCTCTGAGCCATCTCCCTCTCCTCCGTCCTCCCTCAGCGCTAGGAGGCACCAAGCCAGCAATCCGCCTTGCAGTCTCAAGATCCACCCCTTCTTTCTCACAAGCCTCCCGAAATACTTTCCTGTTCAAAAGAGCCCACGCTATCCGTTTCTCCGTCGATGGAGCGTTGGGCGGATAGACCTCGAAGTCTGGCTCGCGGCCATACCCGACTGTGGCTACACGTATCATCATCGAACTGGAGAATGTTAGACAGCGTGAGTGATTGAGAGAGTTGAGGAGAAGTGAAGACGGAATGGAAGGCGTAGGCAGAGATAGAAGATGAATACGTCTTGAAAGCGAAAGCAGACTCACGCAGTCAATCCATACACAGGCTTGATCCCTCCAGCCTCCCTCCCAGTCAAAAACCGGTGTACCCTAAACGCCTGTTTGTCCGCATTCGGCCCCGCCGTCTCGACATCATAGTATGAATGGTATGGCACCTCCTCTGACTCCCCCTCCGAAGAAGCGAACGGGGAGATGGAGGTGAGGAAGGAGGCGAGTGGATGGGAGAAGAGAGACGCGACTTCAGCTGAGTTCAGGATGGGCTGTTTGACGTTGTACACAATTAGAAAGAAAGGCGCCGGTGCGAGGCTGGAAGGACATACTGTCAGAGTTTTGTCCAGTATCAGGACCACGACTCTGGATCGGATAGACTTGATGAGCAAAGGAAGGGCGACGGGGGAAAAATGAGACTCACGGAGTTACTAAGAGCTCAGCAGCGAGAAACGGCTCCAGAATACAGAGAAGTGGCACTTTCTGCTTGTCTCTGGGCAAGCCGATCTGAATGGTAATTCAAAGTCAACGGAAAAGGTATCGAATATCAACTTCATGGCGAACCTCCTCGAATGCTTCTCTCCTCTAAACCCAAAGATTAGGCATCATGACTCAACCGGGAGCCAGGAAAATCATAGACAACGTACAGCTGCATCCTCGAGAGACCTATCCTCCGGATCCACTCTCCCACCAGGTAACGACGTATCACCCGCGTACGTTCTCAGTGACGCTGACCGCCTATTAATCACCACGCGAAAATGGATGAGCAAACAAAATTTATGAATGAGAACAATAACAACGTACCCACCGGCTCAACAAAACATACAAATCCCCCTTTCTCCCAACGAAGAGCGCAACGAGCACTGCAGCCATCCTTGACCTCGGAAGCTTCAACCGCTGTTTAGGCACCTCATAAGCGGCCAGATTCCGCAAACACCTGTCAGGTACGATTTTGTTGAGAATCAAACGGCTAGATTCGCGAAAAATGGGAGATAGCACGAACCGCTTTGAATCTTGGGTCAAGACAGGTATTTGTGACGCGTTGACCGGGACTCTCGACTTGGGCCGATGATAGTCAAGTAGTCGATTAGGTTTTTGACGCTTAATACTCATCTGTACTCAAGAGGCGTCGGGTGCCAGCGAATCGCAGTTGATGGCGGTGGTTAGAGCTCGAAACAGGAACTGTGGGGTACGCAAGGAGGTTGATGACGTCGGGAATGGAAGTCACCGAATTGCCGACAGTTGGGATCGAGCCCCAGTAAAGCCGAAAGTCTGAACTAACCGTAGCACCTCCTCAGCCCGCTCTGAGCACTCAAAGCCGGCTAAGGAGATCTGGGTTATGAAACACCAAGTTTTGATTGCTTAAACGTCGCTGCCAGCGCTGCCGCATCTGTCCATTTCTCCCCCCTGTTGCGGTTCCTCCGCCCTGGAGTGTCGGTAAGTTCAAGATATAAATTTGGTACATATCTATTAGTTAAATACAATGCTGCCGACGTGTCTTTGTTCTGCCTTCTCCGCGTTCCAAATCCGAACTGTCTTGTCGTCAGAGCTGGACACAATGCTCTTACCGTCAGGTGAGATTGCAACGGACATCACTCTGTCTGTGTGCCCTTGAATCGGCACTCCCACCTGCTTCCCGGTTTCCACATCCCAAATCCGAATTGCATGATCGCAGCAACCAGAAACAACGCGCTTGCTATCAGATGAAATCCCCACCGACCACGCCGGGCTTGTATATCCCTCCAGCGGAATTGCCACCTGCTTCCTCGTCTCTACATCCCAGATCCGAATCGAACCACCGCTACCTCCAGCGACGATGAACTTGCCATCTGCAGAGACTGCGAGAGACATCACCCAATCCGCATGTCCACCTAGCGCCTCGCCCACTTGCTTCCCCGTTGCCGCATCCCAAATCCGGATCGTCTTGTCACTAGAGCCAGAGACGATGTGTTTGCCGTCAGGCGAGAAGGCAAGAGACCATACGTCGTCTGTGTGACCGAGGAGCGGCTCTCCCACTTGCTGCCCCGTCTCTGCGTCCCGAATACGAATGGTGTGATCGTAAGAGCTGGAGACGATGCGTTTCCCGTCACACGAGATCGAGATTGCAACGGACGGCGTCCAATT
The DNA here is from genome assembly GCA_004126415.1 of Candolleomyces aberdarensis. Lineage (NCBI taxonomy): Eukaryota > Fungi > Basidiomycota > Agaricomycetes > Agaricales > Psathyrellaceae > Candolleomyces > Candolleomyces aberdarensis. The sequence continues at coordinate 60,462 of SDEE01000037.1, forward strand.
TGCGTGTTCTCGCGTCATTCCCACTTGCTCCCCGCTGCGCATATCCCAGGTCTGGATTGACAGCTCACCAGAGGCAGAGAACACGCTCCGTCCATCAGCTGAGATTCCAATAGAGCGGACAGGAGCTGCGTGCACTAAAGGCTCGTGTATGCGGACTGTAAGGGAACAGTGAGAACTTCATTCGTGTAAATTTCCCCCTGACTTACGCTCCGTAAAGCGAACGAGAAAGGTGTCCGCCACTTGCCGGTGCTGATCTGACTTCGATTCCAAAAGGCTTTGAAGCCAAGGACGAATACGTCCTGCCGTCTTGAATTTGAGGTTCAGTGAGTTCTTCAAAATTTCGATTGTACTACTCAAGAGTAAAGCTTTGGCATCTGCCTCAAGCTTGGGTTCGCTTCGGAGGACGCGGATGACTTCATCGTAAATGATCTGTGCCCCTGTCTCTACGGTCGCCATCCCAWGTAAGTCCACTGCAGGGAACGTCAAGCAACGAAAAAGCAACTTACTATCTTTGGCGATTTGATCCAAAGTGTTACGAACACCTTCGTTCCCTTCTAGAAGTCTTTTCACGATCGTTCTGGTTGAGTCGAGCAAGTCGATCTCCAACCAACCGCTACGATTTCCAAGACCGGCGTTGCGCAATTGATCCCAGAAGGTTGATGAATTATCGCCGGGTGGGCTGGCTTTGGGAACGTATCGAGAATCTGACCCCGCGAGAATGAGGGAGCTATGGATTTTTTGCCCATCGTGAATCTTCCTGTTTGACCCAAGGTGGGGCCTATGATACCGGCGGGTTAGAAKGGCAGATATAGCCTTGATGCTCRATACCTTCACTCACTTTCGGGTAATTTCGCGGCCTTCYGATCGCCTCGTGAAAGTCAATCGTTGGAACGGAAGTAACTCAAAAAGATGCCAAACTCCTTTCAACGATTCCATAACCTCAATCTGCTCGTGGGCTAAGAGTTCGCGCTCGAAGGGCTTGGTTCGAAGGCCGACTGCCGTGGCTTCTAGTACCATCCACCTCATAGGTGGCCTGCTGCGGTTCATCCCAACATTGCGGACATTCCCGCCTCCTCTAAAAATCACACTAGCTTGAGACTGGTGGTAACTGGAAAAGAAAACACGGCTTACATATCCGAATGTGATCCCGCAAACCACACTTCCAAGGTTTGAGGGTTGCTTTCTGCGGTGTCCTTCTCAGGAGAGCAGCGTTCGCCGTCAACGGCTGGGGACCCTGGAGCCTTCTTGTCCGAAGCTGAGCCTCCCCAGGCATATTCCGGCAGGAATTTCACTCGTCGCTCGTCAAGTGCTAGTGCATGACGAAAGTAGCAAACGTGAGTCATTCCATCAGTTGTCCCGGGCAACGCCTGCTTTCCTCGTGCGACCCCAATGGACGAAACCGTATCCCTGATAGCATGAGCTCGTATGAAATTGTGGGATGTAGTGTCTGAATGGAACTTACCAGGCACCGACAAAGTGAACACGGACGTCCGGGCGAGAGAACGCCTTCTTGAAGCGTTCCGCCATCGACACCTCCTCTTCTGATCCCACTGTCACGGTCGTTTCCGAGTAATCTTTCGTACCGCTCTTTGGGTCTGCGTAGAGCTGATATGCACTATAAACAAGTGGCGATATCATCCGTCTAGTTAGGAAGGGTCCTAGGGATGAGCGAGAGAAGAAGGTACGAACAATGGAATCTGCATCTCATTCCCCCTGTAGATAAGGCCAACCTTGGTTGATGTCGGCATTGGTTCGTATTCGGTGAAACGATTACGGACGCCTTACCTTCTCAATCATGGCAGATAATGCGCGGACTTGAAAAGCACCACGAGAAAATCCTAATTACTCTTAGGAACAATTCGCCGTTCGAGCTGGGATGAAGACCCCTCACCGAACAAAAATATGCAATCACCGTCTTTGTAGTTATCGGACAACCATCGATAAGCGGCTTGCAAAATTTTCTCGAAATTCCTAGACGAGCAGAGCGTTAAACGGACGAACAAGATTAAGATATGACACACTCGGGGAACCCACCAAGCGATGGCCAAGTCGATTTTGTGAGCCAGAACCTGTTTGTGATGGCTCAGAGACCTCCAATGGGGTTGGGCATAGGTTCCAATGCCGCTGTTGTACCAGGTTCGCTGGAGGTGCTCAGCCTCCTTGAGAATGAGGTTGTATAGTTCAATGACGTTGGTGTTCTAATCAAATAAAGGTAAGCCGGACACAATCCGATCTCAGGCATCGCAGACGCGCTCACCTTCGTTCCAAACTGGTTTGCAGTACCGTCGATGCAGAGGATTAGGTTACGCCCGCCTTTTTTGTGACCGCAAGCTATCTTCGTTTCTTCTGGGTATAGTGACGATCCGATGGTTTCACCACGAGCATTGATGCGAGAGCTCGTCTCATTGGCTGCTTAGAGCGCGTCAGCAAGTTGTATGCGGGAGTGAGGGACTCCTGTTACAAGGACGGTCTTTAAAGTTGGGTCGATCTCTGTCGTCCATGTGCAAGAAGCCAAGGGAGTAAGTGGAAAGGAAATCTGAGGGGAGTCAACGACTCAGCGTTTGCGGTCAGCACTTGGGGGAGACGGCGAGTATTTGAAGCATGTCTGAAAGATGCGCATGTACTGTGTCACCTGTCACTGGTCACTAGTCACTCAGGAGCAAGAGTACAACGATCAACGATCATAGACTCCTTCCCGTCATGGCATCCATTTATCATCACATGGTACCAGGAAATCACTTGCACCAAAGTTATGTTGAAGGTATGCCAAAAGGTATACAAAAGCCTGCCATATATAGAAGGCTTTCGAGTGCCTTTCATATATCTTTAGCATACCTCTCGGAAATGTATTGTTTGCTACACGCAGTGTACACGTTGCCGAGGTTATCTCAGCGCATCGCACTCTTGAAAGCAGAATATCCAAGTTAGAATGCATCCGTGGGCTGTCACATGAAAGATAAATCAATAATATTGAGGTCTCTCTGAGACTTTGCGCCTCCTAAGGCTGAACATTTCCGACCCCCGCGGATGGGACGTTCATGCCATGATGGGACGGTGACATAACGGAGTGGGAACGAGCGTATTGATCAGTCTCCGGCCGCGCCTATGTTCTATAGCACCACTGCTGGTCGGCTGCAGCATAACCCAAAGTAATGTGTCCTATCGTTATGTCAACTCGAAGTGCTGTCGATTGCAGGCCGTTGGGGGTTGCGACAAATCTGAGCAATTCATGGCTTTTCTCTAGGCTTCCTTGCGCAACTTGAACGCCACTCCCGTCCTTCCAATTCATTCAGATTCCGTTCACTTTAGACACCACCCTCCTAGGTTCATATCGTAGGGCTGTGGAAAGGGTGGAGATTGAGTGACGGGCTTCAGATAGCCATTCATGTCGGTTGAATCTATAGACGACGGGCTCGTGCATGAGGGCTGGACAATTCATGGTTCATATATGTACATAGGGTTTGCTGGAGGAAAACATGCTACTCGTAAATAAAWAAAATAAAATGTGAGCAAAACAAGGGTTGCAGCAGATATCGGCTAAGCTATACTAATAGGATGACTCGGAGCTCATATGGACCATTTCAGCCTACAGGGATTGAATCGTCACATTTCGCTCAACTAAAGAGGCACATCGAGTACTTACTTGGCAGGAATGGGGTCACGAAATTCGAGTTTTATGTCACGTAGCTCAAATTCTCCTATGCTGTAGCGGTGAGTCGAGTCAGATTTCGTTCCATGATCGTGACACCCAAAGTGTTAACTTACTGAAGAGTGGCTTTAGTCACCTTGACGTTCACCTTGAGAGATCTTCGCATAAGAAGATACAGAAGTTCGTGTCGTCTAAGTTCGACTGAGGCCCCCTCGATCAAGGGGCTGAGTCGCGTTGTACCCGGCTGAGAGAGAGATTTAGGCGTGCATCAGAGCCAATCTTTGCAAAACAAGCATACCTCCCACGTCATTTTCTCGGGGTCTGGATCCCGCACATCGACGGTACACACAAGCTTTTTCTTGTGTCTCACTTCTCCTTCGAATGCAACAACCTTCACGCGGGTATCGGTCGGATTTTCTTTCGATGACTGTGATGAATAGCTCGTACTGATGAAGAAGAGCTTGTGATCCACTGACCGATGTCGAATGTGAACGAGAACTTCTTGCTCATTGGAGTTCGAACGACGGATAAACAAGCCGTGAGCCCCCTTACAAGCTGATTGTTGATGCCCGCCACCGACGACTCGACTCTGAATGGAGGGATAGACACTTTCCGAGTGCCACCGAGACTTACAACCGTCCCAATCATATTGTAGCTAACCGTTAGCACACGATCAGTTGTGATGTAGCTGCTGATGAATTCTTGACATTCTAGGGTCTCGGAGCGTTCAGGTCGAAACTGAGTAGCAAGCTTCTGCTCCGTACTTTGAAAATCCATAACCCGGAAATGCTGAGGTTCTCAGAGCAAGTACAATGTTAGGATTGCCTAGTACGAGCAGTGACCAAGAGAGACTTACCGATATCTTGAAGCTGCCGATCTGGAGGGGTGGTAAACTTCAGCGCGAGTAAAGTGACTTTGTTTCGTGCGTCTCACCTTCTGCCATTTGTAGTTAATCTCGACGGGCATATCATGGATCTCCACTATGGTTCTGGTAGAGTTCTTGATTGTAATGCTGGTCACAGCTTCGACTCCACCTTGACCACCATTATTACTCTCTATAATCTTAACGGAGTCGGTGGTGATGCTATCTTTGAAGTGATTGAAGCCTATCATGCTCTCGCTCGGTGAGTATCACTGGTCTGACGTCCAGGTGCATACCTTGCATGGAAAAACTCTTGCAAAAGTTGATTTTGACATTCTTGTACTCCTGTCCGTCTGCGAAGACATCGACTTCATCCGTCTCAACCTGAACAACCAGACTCTTGTCCTTGAAAATCGATTGGATGAACCTTGTGGTGCTAGAAATTGTTGGGTGAGTGGTATTGTCGAATATTATTAATAAAGAGTAACCCACGCTGCCATCATAGGGTCTGCGGGATAGGTCTTGGGGTTCAACCTAAGTCCGTTCACCTCCTGCTCCGAAACGCACGCCGTGCCAACTACGCCGCCGTTCCAGATCATGTTCAAGGATTTTGGGAAAGAGATATACGAGTCTGCCGGAAGGGACTTGCCCTCAAATGACACTGCCAACTCTGCTGTGAAAGGATCGGTCCTAGGGTTCGGGTGCCTACAATGTCAGAGGGAGCTTTGAGGGCATAAAGGACTCTGTACGCACGTTACGTTCATGCACTTCAATGCGATCTTTGTGCTTTCCACGATGGTCTCCACGATGGGTGGTGTTCTGTGCATCTCCCCAGATTTGGAGCGAGTCATGGACACCGAATTGAGCTCGTCCTCGTTTGCACTCGCAGCTACTACGATGTGAGTTTGAGCTCCAACTGTCCCATCTCCAAGGGTCAAAGGCTCGGAATATTTGGAGCTGATAATGGAGTAAGGTTCGCTAGCCAGCGACATTGCGACTGAGCCTTAGAAGTCGGAGAGAAGAGAACAGTTTGAATGAACTGCCAGCGATCTAGTGGCCAGTGCGCATCTCCGCAGGTCATGCATATGAGGCTTCACACACGGCGTCTACGACAGGTAATGTGCGTGTCTCACGTACGTTGACAGGTGTATGATGTTCATACCGCAGCCTCCGTATGATACTGATAGAAAGGTGCTGAACCTGCGTGATTGATAACTCGAATGGGCGGAAGGAGCTGAGAGAACGTGCAGGTGCCAGCGTAATATGAATCAGGGGAGGCTAGTAATATCGTTCCCTCCGTAGATGCTTCATATTGTATTTCGGTCCCAGATACCTGGTACTATCCCCACTGGGCGGCCGTTTTGCTACTTGTCTCCTTCAAGTCTCAATGCCTGTCAAGTCGATCGTTCAAAAAGAAGTGTTCCGAGTTTGGAGAATGTAAGAGACAAATGAATGTTGCGGACCCCTTCAGCAAGCCACGCCCAAGGACAACTTGCGCAAAAGGCAAGGAGCTRTTTATCAACAGAGAATCCGAAAAAAGTCGGAGACTCGAAGGGCGTCTCTGAGTAGCTCGATGAAGCGCTGCCTATCACACCAGCCCCACTACACGAGGTCGTCACGGTAGGTCTTGCGGAAGGCGTCAAAAACGGCAATTTCAACGTCGCGATATTGAAAGCGCTCAAACTTTACTCAGGCTTATGCCTAGCAAAGAGCCAAAAATTTTCAATAGAAGCTATCTACAAAGGAAGACGTACTCTTCCACAAAGTGGGGAGGATTTACCATCGCCTGATTGTGTTGAGCCATAGACTTTGGGATGCAAGGTACACGTTGAGCGTTTCCGTCAACGCGAGTTGATCCAGGAACCTGCGTCCGGATTGCAATTCCAAGTACATTTGTCAACTTCCAGTTATAGTACGGACACTGCGCTATCTAGGTACAACTAAAATCTGTATGTAAAACCCGAGCATCTAAGCCGACACCAAAAGCTTGGCAGGTTGAATAGTCGATAGGTTCTCCACCAACGGAACTGTAGGGTAAGTGCTCCCCAACGGAATGAGGCTATGGGCTCTCCCTTCCATTTGCGCCAATCCTGAGGCTGTTGCCGAGATTTTGGCTGCTAACGCGGTTATCGGTGGTGATAATGGCTTGGTAAAGCCAGTAGGGTTGTTTCGGTGCAACAGGTCAGCATTGAGGCTATCCAGAGCTTTTAGTTGACGGAGAAATGTTTGTGGGGGAGTGAAAAAAGGAAGGCCTGCGCAGGATCGATATTAGTCTCTAGAGGATCCCAATTTCGTGGGTACTCACTTTTTTGCAAGATAGATAACGCTTCAATGGAAGTTCCCCCCCTAGAAGCCATGACTGCAGAGCAAAACCTTTAGCTCTCAAGGGTAAGATCTGCAAGATACAGGTACTCACGATAAGCACAAATGACCACACACGCCCTCGCCTCATTCGGCGAATACACCAATATGCTTCCCTGGCCGTTGTTACTCTCTCGCTCCCTGCCGATGGCTTGTAGCATCCATCTACAGGCATCGAAAACACTCGTCTCAAGCCACTCGTTCTCCCGTTCAAGATCAACCTCTCCCCATCCATTACAACTGCACCGAAGATCAGTGATCTCATGCACATGCAGACCCAGCTCCTTCGCCGCAGCCTTCATCTCGCACTCTGCTGAATCGCCCCCAATCACCACGAGATGCGTCACCTCGAACTCCCTCAGCAAATGTCTGCCTTTCTGGAGGTCTTCGGGCAGGTCACTGTATGTATATCGCGTCAAGTTGGTAGGGAAAGCTGTTGGATAGGCTGAAATACGAACCTCGCCAAATATAGTGCCGACCCTTCTCTGCTGTCACCACTACCACCGCTTTGAGCGGTCTCACCATCCCTTGTCCCGATGCTGACGACATCGCCGGCATACCCCAAATAAGACTGGACGTCCTGTGCATACTTCCTCTTCCACGATCGATACACAGGATCTCGAGGTGCAGGAGCCGTGTACTTGGACTGCTCAAATATCTCGAGTTGTTTAAGGAAGCCGTAGTTGGGGTGAATGTGTGGTCGCTCTGGGTTAAGCGTGGTTGGTGATATTCAATTAGAGAGGCAGAAAGGAAAAATATGAAGAAATTAATACGAACTGGCCCTGATATACTCAACCGCGTCGAAAGACTTCATTTGTCTCGACTTCATCACTGCGGAACCAAGTTTGTCCCGGGTCAGCATCCGATAGACGAGGCGCTAGACGGAAAAACATACGATAAGCTGCGACCGTGGTCACACTCCTCGAGACCCCCATCTTGCAATGGACCAGTACTCGACCTTTTGGTGAGAGAAGCGAGCTCTCGATGAATGCACATGCGCGCGGAAGATGTGTGAGGATGTCTTCGTATTCGTCGTCCTCTACCGGGATGTACAGAAACTTATCGTTCTCATCCTTGATCCCGACTTTCACATCGTCGTTCGGTCGATGATCGGTTGAAGACGTGAGCGCTTGTAAGCCCTCGGGACACGCACAGACGACGTGCGTTATGCCCAACTTTCTCCTGTACTCAAGGTCTAGGGAGGACGCGAGGCTGCAGATGAAAAGATTCAAATTTGAGCCGGATCGTCGCCAGAAATCAGTTTATGAACCGATGAGAGGATACGATCCGTGACGCACTTTCCCAAGTATAACCTCCCTTCCATAATTTCGGTGCTGGAGGGCAGCTGGGTGGCCAGTGAAGGCTCTCTGTCGTCGGTAATCGAGGTCATGCTATCGCCCAAACAAATGATCGAGGGTTATGTCGAACCCGGCTTGAGTGCGGATGTGCCTCTATATGAACGAACGGAATGAATGAGATCGTTTCACAACCGCGTGGTGGTGGAGAGTGCGATCCCCGAATCAGAGGTGAATGAAATAAGGAAATTACGACGTCAGCAAAATAGGAGGGGATGATGGGACGGGATAAACCAAAGATGAGGAGGAACGGGGGCAGGAAGTATCGTACGGATCCTCCCTTTTTCACTTACTGGTGTGCCTGCATCCTGCACACTGGATCATGGACCGATTCCGAGTGGTGATGTTGTGAAGAGGTGACGTGCCAAGGGTAGCGTTGAACAGTACTGGCTGTCATTTCGTCTTCCGTCCACGCCTTGAGAGATTGACACCTTGATAGACGTTCGTAATTTAGGTTCCAACACACGTGTGTTCCGTTGATTCCAAATCAAAGGGATTGAAAGCCTCGAGGCTTCATGAAACGGCAACGACCGAGTCTTGCCGCAAGCCCCAACACTTTTGCCTGGAAGTCTCCTCAGCCATGGTTACGGAGGTTTGCAACAGAGAGAGGAAGACGGGGATGACGACGAGAACACATGGCCTTGGCCGCCTTGATCGAGCTATGACGTCAAGTCGGATCATGGCGACGTCGGGACACGCCCTTTTAGGAAGGTGCCTGACCAGCCCGACGTCCCATCGGAGCTCGGCGGCCGTCGGCTACGAGATCGACTGTGACTGTCTGTTCATCGACCACCAATTCCTGAAACCGCAAACTATGTCACACAACCATTCTGATAGGGCCACGGAAGGCAAGTTCAGGTAAACAGGGATCTTGCTCGCGGCTAGCGACAGCGAGTCCTTCATAGGACTTGATATGTAGAAGTCAGCTTCAAGTTAGCCCAGCGATGCGGCGCCGCCACTGCCGACTAGGCATAGCGGTGAGTCTACTCCAATTTATAGATGGTTATTAACACCGATCCTCTACAACTTGTTTCAGCTTGTGGACTTTTTGAGGAAAACCAGATACTGCGGTCAACATCATTGAACGATTGATGCTTTCGAGTGTTTCGTGGCCTCAATGATCAGCCACGACGAATGTTGAGTGCCTTGGGCGCCACCAGAGAAGCGTGTGGCAACAACTCAGCTTCAACGTATCTTTGCGTCTGACACAGAACGAGCCGTAGGTGAGATCCTTCGATCTTCCGTGCACTGCGGTAGCCGATAACAGACATAGTGAGCCCATTGTATCACGAGAGGCTTGGCCTCGTGATGAAGAGGTTCTGATTCACGATTGATTCGTTCTGATTTATTGGGAGGTCTGGTCGTGCAATTTTGCGTATGAAATCGAGAAAGCCACACGCCCAAAGAGTACTTCCAACAAATCTCCACCACGACGATCTTCTGACCTCTCTTACTATTTTCATGGAAAGTGGAGGACGATGAGTGCCATACATTCGAGCTTGATACCTGAACAACTGCTCAAAGGCTATATTGGACCCAGTACGTGAACGTAGGTTCTCGACCTCCACTCAGTGCTCAGCAACTCGCTGCACCACTCCTCTCTTGCAGTACCTTGTGAGCTCTCGGTGGCAAACCTTGTAAGTTCTTCCTAACGATAAACAATTTGGCAGGGCGTTAGTTCTTGCGCAGTTGTGGTAAACCAGCTGCGACTTGAATCTCTACTCTCAACATCTCAATTGAGCTTGGATCTTTTGGTCGCAGGTTGCCGACTTTCTGCATACATTCCCAGACGAAGTAGGTCAAACACAATGAGCTCCCTTTCGAAGAGCAAGGCGCACAACTCCTTGATTTCAGGTTCGGCTGATATGGCCAGCCCCTATGAGCATTCCAAAGGTTCTGTTTTTTGCTACACGCTACGGTGTGCTACTTAACGCTGCCTTCGCTGTCGAGTGTAAGTGGCTGGCATCTCGACCAATCATCTAGAACTCAATCAAAAACACAGATGGCTTGCCAACCGGCCGCTCTGCAGAGGGTTGCAAGGGGGCGTTCCTCTACTTGGGCTGTAAGTAAACGTCGGCTCCCTTCGGTGGTCACTTTATAACGCTGACTCACGAGATATCTTTTCGACAGTGACAACCAAACTGATAGGGATCCCCTCAGAAGGTACGATTCTGTTTCATGGAAGTGGTGAGCCCAACAGTCGACGATTCTTCTAGCCATTTTGGCGATTCGAGTCCATGCCTTTTCCGGGAAAGATAAAAGGCTACTCGCATTTATGCTGCCAGAGCTCATCTTCAGTTAGAAACTGTGTGCATAAAAGCGTCTTTTTGACTGAACTGTGTCTGTTTCTCAGGTCATACATGCGTCAGCAATGCTCGTTTTCCTAATGCTTCTTCCGACTCTCTGATGTAAGTTCTCGAAGCAACCTTTCTTTTTCATTGACTACCCTATCTCTTCTACCCACCAGACGCTGAACCGTCGCTACACAATGTGCGGTGTACCCCCGTTCACGTCGAGCCCACCTTTCTTGGAGTCATAGTGCCGCTTACGCTGAGCAGTGTCTTCAGTCAGTATCTAGCTTCAACTCTGTCTAACGTGCTAGCTTCAAACAGTCGTAATGATAATCATGATTTGCATTGCCTTGCGCGAGTATAAAAGAGTCAAAAGCTCTCTTCTTACTAAGTTCTATGGCGACAGGATATTCTATTTCGTTTGCTTATCAGGTACGCCGCCTTCAGTCATTCATTCGGACATATCATCTCACAGTTTTAGCTCTCGCAACCTCAAACCTCATCGTCATATTTGTAGCTGAGGTAGTTACCAACATACTAGTTTCACCTATTATTGGCCTTGACTATCTGATACAATGCTCTTTACCAGCACTCTTTACGATTTCTTCTCATCCTGTACATACCGCACCATCTCATCCTGCATCGCATGATACCGAAAATTTACTCAAGTCCGGAAATCAGTCTCCATGCTATCCTCTCAACCTTCGCTCATGGGCGGAACGCCAGCAAAATCGACACCAATGTATACCAACAGCCGATATCTGGACAATCCCAGGTCTGGATTATTCCACGAATGCTATCCACGTACGGAGTCCCTTAGCATGATTTACTTCGCAGCGGTCAAGAGTCAATGGGAGACCTGGACGGACTTGACTTGGTGATGTGAGTGGTAGCTGGATCTATGACTGAGCTAAATTATCGTACTCAGATGAAGATAGACAATCTGTAGTAATATAATAGCCTTTGTGTGAACTGTGCCTTGAATAAACATAGGTATTCGTACATTTGCGCTCAAATAGTCGTCACTGAGCTAGTAATAAGACAGTGAATGGTCTTCAATAAGGTTACGGCTGTCCGTCATATGATATTCCACTCTTTTCCGCTGTTCGCTTTCCGCTCTGGAACGAAGGTGAAGAAGCATTCGAGTGGACAGAATTGCGTGGATGTTAATTTCGGGCCTGCATTATGATTGAACAGTTCAAGATCTAGAAACCCAAAGAGTTTTTGGAAGAGGATCGGACACTCACTGTACGGCCAGAAATTGGTAACCTCCTTCCTGTGAAACGCCGTCAGCTTTCTCAGTGAGCAAAAACCTCCGTAACGCACTGGGGCTGTGAAGTTGACAATGATGTTGACGGCTGCCAATGCTGGAATGGAATGGTGTCATGAGCTTCCATCAGAAGATGGGTCAAAAAGGTCAGTGTCAGGGAGGTAGCGTACCTGATAATGAGAAGAAATAGAACAAGCCGTCGCGATAGAACACGGTCAACAGCGAGCAGCTGAAGTTCTGATAATACTCGCGAAAAGTGATGTACACCATGATGAACATCACAACTGCCCAATCAATGTTCAGTGGTTAAAGTAGATTGAGACGTAGAAAATACGCACTAGCAACGCTGCAAAGCGTCAGCGAGAACATTGCTCCGAGTAGTCGGCCTTTAACATGCGCTGGCATGCAGGTAATTTGAGATATTGGGGGCTCGGAGACTAAGATTTGGTGAGCTGATAATTGTCTGGGCAACGGTGGATTCAGGCATCCGCACGTACATTCAACCGTCTTGACGAATTTGGCGAAGAGAACGAATGCCGAAACGTGAATGACCTATCAATATCTCAATCCTTGTCAGAGGCTTTGAAGTAAGAGTGATATTCAACTAGCACTGACAACGAATTGGGTCACCAAAAATATTAGCATTCGTGTGTTTCTCCCCGAGAAGGCGTGGGCACGAAGCAATAGAATCGCTGAATCGGGTGTCAGCGGTGAATATCAGATAGTGATAGTTATGGACACGTACCTTCCGATGCGACGACAATCAATATCGATGATACTTGCGAGCCGTTGGATCTTTCCCGTTAGCGCCCTGCTAAAGATCTGTTGGGAACTGAATTGTCCGCGACTCACTTGTCACCCGAAGGAAGGCGTCATAGCACTGCCTTGGACTCAAATCTGTGGGGATGGCATCTTCTTCCTGACCTCAGTAGATGGCAAAAGCAAGGGGAAGAACAAGGGACTTACACATCAAAGCAAACACAGCGTTGATAAAGACGTAGTACCGTACCACGAAGAACAAGTACTTGGGCAGACTCCGCGGCGTTGGCCAGATTAAACGAACCTGCATCATTTGTTTGAGAGATGGGACGGGAGATGGAACGGGAGAGGTTATGTTTCAAGCTCACCTCGTCAGGAAATGTATGCAAGAAGTCCACTATCTAGGATAGATCAAGACCGGACTCCCCGCAAGCACTCGACCGACTCACAACAAGCGCACATCCAGCGACAGCCTATTCATCAATGCATGGGCTTCAACTTCGATCTTTCTGAGGGGCCAGGCTGACAGCCGAAGCTGAACACGTACGAGATACTGAAAGCTCGAGCTGTAAGTATTGTGGCCACAATGAATAATAACGATTACTCACATTCACATATTTCGTCTCCCTGTATGCTCGGACGACCTCATCGAATATATCCTTGGCGGGAGCGTCCCTACGCCCTACACGCCAGTCCGGACTTCCTGCCGCCATTTGCGCTCGCCGGACGCTTGANAGATGGAGGATTGGGGTTAGAATGGGTCTGACAGATGGTATTGATCTATTTGTCTGTTGGGGAATGTTTAAAGTATCCAGCCGTGACTGACTGACGCCCATTGGCGTGATTTGGGGATGGGAGGGCAATAAGGTGGGAAGATAACGGCGACRTTAAAATCCGAAGTTTGATTATGGTCCTCGACCAGGATCATGATGGTGATTCATCGCGGCTCCAAAGGCTCAGCGGAACGCGTTCACCGTACTTTCCGTGCCCTGCCATCTATTGGCTCTGCCAAGCAGAGGTCGAGGTTAAGTTTGGACGTGTTTTCCATCTTCTCGATCGTTATCTTACCTCATAACATAAAACTTTAAATAAAGAGATTGCCTTGAAGAAATACAAGGAGTCACAGAGGGCCTCGATTCTCTGTCACCGGTGGAACTACTGTCGAGCGCCTAGATAAGTAAACACGACGCCGAGGGATTAGCAGCCAACGCTCATCACAGGAAGCAGCGGGAGAACAGAAGCCAAGGAGTCGAATTATCTCTCTTGCGAATATGACACTTCTTCTGCGACCTTTTTTTATCTCACAATGTCCTCGAGCTCGTTCGCGATCGCTCTTTCAGTTCATTCTTCTGCCGCTCTTCCACTGTCGCCATAATCGATCGAGAGACAAACAACAGCCAGACGTTCCCTTACCTCGACTGAGAATCTTGAGCTTCCCTTGTCGGCCTTGCACACGAGCCGTCCTGATGGAATCATTGGAACGAAGATCATGATACGCAGAACAACTGTGGAGCAAGTTTAGCTTCAATTTTACACATCCTCTCTTCTCTCTACCACCACTACCACCTCCTCCTTTTCGCCCTTCCTATCGATAGTATCAACACCACTCTCCACCCCCACGTCCCGGGGCTGCTCCCAAACTCGCCTAGCATCTCCTCGCACCGCCGCCCTTCCAGGCCGCGACTCCACCACCTGGTCCTTCTCCGCAAACATCATAGGCGACGGGGCCCTCCTTTCCCTCTCCTTCGGGTCCATAGTGTACTCCACCGTCGTCCTATTACCCACGGCAGTCGAGTACTCCAACCCCGCCAAGGTGCCTGTCAAAGCATCGCCGTTGAACCCGCGCCGTTTATCGCGCTCCGCCCAGGATCGGAGGTGCAAGAGCATGCGGGTTGAGAGGATTACGTGTAGGTCGATCTCGGTTCTGCAATATACGAAATGTAATTGAAATTGAGATGGTGGACGATTGGAGTATAGGAGGGGATAGGAAGAGATACGGTGACGTACTGGACGAGCAAGAACTTGAACCCTCCTTCAGGAGCTGCGAGGTTTACGACGATGTTTGCTGATGCCAAAGCTATTATTTCGTCCATCAACACTCGAGTCCATGAATATGAAATGAGATAGCTAAGCAGACGCACCTGATAAACAAATAAAGTAGAAAATCCCATCCCGGTAAAACACACTTAGGAGGGTACTGTTAAAGTTTCTGTGCTTCCGGAAGGCGATGTACATCATGATGAACATGACGACTGTGGAGGATCAGGTCAGCTTACTTGTCGCTCTACCGCTCTACATCATGATCATAGCCCGGGTTATGGAGCAAGTGCGAAATGCGTAAAAGGACGCAGAAGGGGGAGGATGAAGCCGAGGAAATGTGACTGAAACGAAAAAAGGATACGCACTTATGACACTTCCAAGCAACAAAGCAAACACGCCTCCAAGCAACTTGCTGTCTGTACGTGCTGGCATACATACGATATTCGGGATCGGAAATTTGGTGACTGTAAGGTACCATCGTAGTTATGCTTCGTCAGCCCAAAACCAGCCAAAAGTCCAACAAGCAAGTGAAGAAGCGGGGGTGAGCACGTACATACGATAGTCTGCAGGAACCGAATGAGGAGGGCGAGCGCCGACGCATGGATTGCCTACAGAACGTACATCAGAGGCAAGGCACAAGGCAAGGAAGGAAAGAACGGGGAACGCACGATAAACTGCAGAATCAGGTATATAAGCAACTTCTTATTCCTCCCTGAGAACGCGTACACGCGTAGAAACAGGATCGCTAAACCGTGGCATAGGTTAGTGCGTTGTAATAACAGGAGGGTCGGATGTGGAGGCAGAGCAATGGAGAAGGGGAAAGAGGTCAAGCGCCACCCACCTTCACAAGCGGCGATCGTCAATATACTTGAGACTAGAAAAGGTCAATCATCAGCTCCGCGTGACCCTAGGGCACCGAAAAAAGCACACTTACCGCCAATTCGAATAAAGGCGGCGCGACACGTTTCAGGTGATAGTCCGGTCGGTAGTCCATCTGTGCTTGTCGTAAGCCAACTCGGATAAAACGCACATAGAAGTATGAGAGTGGACAGTCTCTCTGGAGAAGAGGGACGAAACAAAGCGAGCGACGGGAAGGTGGAATGGACGAGTGAAAGAAGGAATGGACAAGAAGCGAAATAAACGAAAACGAAGCTACTCACATGTCATAGCAAACACACTATGCACCATAATATAATATCTCAACCCCAAGAACAAGACTTTAGGTACGTTCCATGGTGTCGGCCACATCAGTCGGACCTATTGAGGGAGGGTATCAATGAGAGCTCGACTCAGTTCGACGGGCGTGCACGCGCATCGAGAGCGAGAGGGCGGCGAAGTATCACGACGTACCTCGTTGGGAAAGGTATGTAGGAAATCCGCAAACTACAAAATATGTAAGGAGATCAATTTGGGTCTCGAGAGGTCAGTGGTACTCACGACTAGGGCATGTCCGCTAACTCCCTACATAGATATACACCACCGATATTCATTGGGTTTTGCTCGTCAGATCCTGGGTGTCGAGGATGGCGCTGGGGGAAGAGACGTACGAGGTACTGTATATGCATCAGCCACAACGCTCACTTTGAGTCCAGAGAACTAGGAGTGCTCACGTTCACGTATTTCGTCGCAGCATATCCTTGTATAATCGCTTTCAACGCTGCTTGCTGGGCCGCTGGAGAGCTTGCCATTTTGCGGTCTCTTCGTATACTTCAATGTCAGGGTAGATCCTCGTCAGGCTTGAGAGAACCAATCCGAGCTTAGTAGGTCTTGATAGCCAATAGACGTGTCGATTCGAGATATGATATAGATCTGGCGTTGGGGACCTCGTCGGTCAGGCCGCAAGCAAGTGCTCTTATCTTCCGCTCGTTAATCGCTTTCGAGCTGCACAAAACGAGGTGGAGCTCCAAGAAAAGGTTGCGCACGAGATCGAGAGACAGCGAGAGGCAGAGAGGAGAACCGAGGAAAGGGAAAGCAGAAGAAAAGAGATAGACACCGCGGAGCAGTTCTTGAGAGCAGCTTTCGGCTGAGCCTTTGGGGCAGCAACCCTGGTGGGGAAGGACAAAACCTGAGGTTTCCCAAGCGTCTGTCGTTTGTCAATAAGTACACAGGCGGAAAGTCTATCGGAGTATGTAAAGGTACTGACCTGGAGCCGAACCCAAGGGAATACCAAGACCAAGTCCATTTGAGATCAGGTATCCAACCCGTGGGGCCGCTGCGGCGTGAGCTCACTCTGGCCTGCTACTTAGAGTAAACATCTTCCGAGGATTTGTCCTTACTGGGTTGGCAAAGGGCTACTACAAGCTGGTCCGGGGTTGGAGGGCTGTTTGGCAGGGGATAGATATTTATCTCCGAGCTGGAAGCGCTGTCGGGATTTCGTTGATATGATGCTGTATTGTATTCAGTTCTTTCCGGGCTTGCACTGCTATGACGGTATTCTGAGAAGGAAGGACCTTCGCAAACCTTCATTCGTAAGTATCGGTTCTGATTTATGAAATCGATGATAGATATCAGAAAGAACTCTGCGGTACTCACCTACTTCAAGCTTCAAATCATTAATTGTTAATTGTCCGAGGTGTCGCGAAAGGGACGATTCGAGAACGTGAGTATGTTGGGCATTTGGGCTTGAAGTTCGTAGTGATATGTGATGCATCCAGGAGATGTAAGGTGAGAGATGAACGAAACGCCAAACTCACAGAAGCTGATTTGATGTTACGACAACGGCAAACGCCTTTTGGCTTCCTTAGTAGGATAAATTATCGAGCCGAGGTTAGCTGCAGTCTCGTCGAATGTGCTAAGAGAGGCAACGCGCTTTCTCGTGGGTCAGCCAGTAGTAGCTCGGAGCATCCGACGTGGCAGATGCTGCAGAAGTTGGAGGTATATTCCTTCCGGTGACATGGAGGAAGAGCGGAAGCAAAGATGATGATCATGAAATCCGACTCGGGTCCAGAACACCTCCCGAGGGTCCAAGCTCCCGGCGACTTCTGCTCATTTGCCCGATCGGCCGTCTGGCGAAATGTCATCGAGCCGGGGGATTGCAAGTTCGACCCTTGGCCCGGTCATTACTTTTCTGCCGTTCGTTCGGCTGCGGCGGGACCGGTGATATCACTCATCCCTCATTCGCTTCTTGCCTTATCATTTCCATTNCCCTCCCCTCCTCCTCGTTCTATATTTTCTTATCCTCTTCGTTTTTCATTTATCTGCCCATTTCTACTCGCTTCGTTGTTTATCATCATTCCAGCCGCCTGCCAGCACCGCTTAAGTATAGCCCAGGCCTCGCTCAACAGCAATTGCAAATCCCGCCGGAGCTCGGGAGACCACACAGGACCACGGGGCGTTTAGAAGACTTCATACATACCACGACCTCGTACAGTATTGGTCACAACTGCTTTGCAAGCCTCGGCGTGCTCGAAAGCTTATTCGGATTCTCATTACCTGGGTCATCGGAAACGAGGCCGCAGCAGTCATCATTACTCCACCCCCTACGACGACCTCTACAGCAGTCTTTATCAAGCCCCAGCTGCAGTCATTGGTGCCTTAGCAGGAGCCTTAGTCGAGCCAGACATTCCAAGACAAGCGAACAAGCCAGCCAGCCAAGTCGACTCTCACGGCGCTTATCAACCCCTGCGACCACCATAATTTGGGCTAGAAGACCAGGAAATTAACGGAACAACACCCAACTAGACGAGCAAGCAAGGAAATATGCCAGCTCCCCCTGTGGCCGTTATCGTTGTTGCTACAATAGCAGGCCTAGCGGCTATAGCGGCGTTCACTGAGGTGTGTATTAAACATATCTTCCTTCGACAGCACATTGACTCATTAAATTCCCATGATTCCAGTTCGTCTACAAGCCTCACATACACCCCGAACTCGCCCGCCTGTTCGAAGAACACAGGCGCCGGAGGCAACGACGATGGGCTCCACCTCACTCGGGGCATCCAGGAGGTCCACCTCCACCCGGTCCACCKCCACCCCGTCCGCCTCGAAACCGTGGTACTGGTATGGACGACGATGAAGACGATGCCAGCCGTCCGCTGCTCAGCCCCAGGTCGCCTCTGAGCCCACGCAACCGTCAGACGCAGCCAGGAACACCRGGAACACCAGGAAGCGCAAGAACGAGAGTAGACTCGGACGAAGAACGTTACGGACCCCCGTTCGATCTTCGTAGACGACCACAAGCACGAGACAACATCGAGCTCGCAGACCTGGCTCCTGAAGTCCGAGAATGGAGAAGGCTCGACATGGAAGATGTGGGGACCTTGAGAAGGAGGAACATCGGACATACTTCTCCGACCGCCAGCGTTGGTGCCTCTAGTGGTGTTGGTAGAACAGGCGCTCCCAGTGTCACCTCACGCCCCAGCGGTAATGCTTTGGCACATGAGGTACGTCTATTTGTCTATGGAATGGTGACAAAGGCGCTAATCTTTTTCTCCCTGTCTCTTCCCTTCGTCCTACCTTTGCTTCTTCATCCTTCCTCTCACCACGTCACCGACAGCCCACCCGCCCTCGGGAAGCCTCCGACCCCTTCTTACCATACATCCCATACCAACCTAGGACTCGGGGGTCCCCTGCATCCACCCTCACCTCTCCTTCCGTTAGGGCTACTCCCATTGCCACCGGGGCTGCCACTGCCACTATTAGATCCCCTCCGCCATCCAGACTCCCAGCAACAGCACCTGCTGTGCCGCTCGAAAGACACAACCTTGCCATAAATACGCCCACCCACGTTATCGCTGACCCGGACGACTACTCTCCTCTGTCAGGAAGCGCGAACACCACAGCSCCTGGGACGCCTAATATGGCCAGCATCAGCATTCTGAGGGGTCCGCAGCTCCATCACCAGCTTCAGCAGGAGGCAGTTGTCAGCCCTACTTCGGGGTCTGTCTTGTTTTCCAGGGATGGACAAGGGGTACACGAGCACGGGCGGCAACAGCAACAGCAAGGAGCAGCAAGAGACAGGAGYATTGTRGGMCCAGCTTCCGGAGTAGCCGTCGCGTCGACGGATGGATCAGCACAAGCGAGACCTTCAAGCCCCGCACACACCGACCTGTCCTCGCTTATCACTTCCCCACTTTTACGAACTCTACCTGCCATCACCGGTACCACTACACCTCTCGCTCCTGTTCCYGTTCGCGGTCCTGCTACCAGTCTCCGTGGTTTGGAAAGTTCGAGCACGGCTACCCCTCGTGGTCCCACCGTCGTCCAGGCTGAGCGTACTAGCCCGTCCTTGCATCGTTCAACCGGAAGCTCCCCAWCCTCCGCTACCCGTGCCTCGTTCCAARCGGCCACAGCYGCYCTCGGYTCACCGCCCTACTCCCCATCCTCTATCACAAGCAGCGGTGTTGGAAGTGGAATGGAAGSGAGCCTCGACACGCTCACAACCCCCGTCCAAACTTCCTACTCTCACTCYTCTACTGCTTCGCCCAGGCATCGCAGCCCCTCTCATCCAGCAGCCCGAGCGGTCACCGAAAGCACACTAGCCAACGCGCACATACCCTCCCTTTCCCAGACCTACTACCCACAAGACCTCGATTACGAACGCGGYGTCATCCTCCTCTCCCCACCCAGCTCCCGGAGCGAGAGTCCGTTCAGCGTCGTCAGTAACACYGGTAGYCCTGGGTCTCGTTCSCCCGCTCTTTCCACTGGCACGAATTATATGAGYTTGGACGGGTCGATCGATTTCAGTTCAGGGTTCGGAAGGTCGCCTCTGGTCCCCCAYACATCAGGRGYAGGMGCAGGYGCAAGCRYAGGAGGGAGCCCAGTGCAAGCTCAAAGCCACCACATCGCMCCYCACTCCCCACCGAGCTCCATAACCTTTGACGACTCCGACTTTGAYYTSCTCTCAGCTACWAAYTCTCCCTACTCAATGTCACCCTTCGCCTCCCCGCGYATYGGRACYATCCGACCCTCARTGAGCAACAACGCCAATGCTAATGCGATGTCGCCACCGTTGCTCTACCACCACTCTTCACATTCGCGCTCGGGTTCGCAGGGTTCGGGTCCTCATTCCCCCACCGGTCAGCGTTTCCAGAATAACCTGAATAACTACACCCATGGCAGCCCCACCTTGCAACGTGCCACTTCACCTACTGCCAGTACGACCTCGACGTCCATCTCCGATATCGACTTCTTAGACGACGACGACTCTTTGGGATTTAACAGTGATGGTTGGGTATCCGATCACAACCAAACCTCGCGGAGGTAGAACAGTCCTTGCAAAGGACCGGTAGAGGTGGTGCAGTGATTTCCATTCTCGCCTGATGCTTGGTCGACTCTTCTCTCTCTTTCCTCTCGCTTTCTGATATCTTATCGCTCATACTCTGTTTTCTTGCTCTTGGTTCGGTCAAGGTCTGCAATAAACTAACGCTCAATCTTCCCCTTGTGTACAATTACTTCCTCCTTGGATTCGTCGTCGCATCCCTCAGTCTGTACCATAGCTTTTTGTCCTTGCTTGTCTTGGGGATTGTATACTAGCTCCGTCGGAATCACTTCAAATAATGTATTTTCCATTAATGGCACAGTGTACGGACGGAACAACGCGAAAGCTYAAAGGTATAGGACAACTATTTCAACGAACGACTWAACGAGGGATTAACTGGGTATAACTAGGATAGCTGGGGACGATGGAAAGCTAATGAATGACAATAAGTTACCTAGAACRACAGAGTAGTATGGGAGGGTGACAACGCTNGAAAGGATCCAACAAGGACGTAGAATGGCACAATGACGAGTGGAGAGAACGACGATAAACCATGGAGATCAAACGAAGGACAGATAACACAATAGGTCAAAGCTGAACGAAGGATTTTCGAAAGCGAGAGGAAGCTAGCACTTCATACTTGTCGGGGCTGGAAGGTGAGGTTGCATTTCATTGCGGCAGGAAAGATAACCTAGAGCTGGCCTCAGTCGAGTCGCCAAATAGTGGCTGATACACGTACGAAGCTATCCTTGATTTCCATACTCTGTGCAGTGGTCTCTTGCGGCGATATGATGGTAAAGTTGCGGCAAATGGTGGCGAGAACGATTCGCATAATCATTTGGGCGAGGTTCTGGCCTCCGCAAACACGTACGCCGATGCCAAATGCAATGAGGTGYTGATGCATCTGGAAGAGCTGATCGGCAGTGGCGGATGATTCGAGCCAGCGTTCAGGCAAGAAGGTATCGGGATCATGGAACACGTCGGGATTACGGTGCATCGANCAGGCCTGGGTGGAGACAATCGTTCCGGCGGGGATAGGGTAGCCCATGAGGTCGAAKTCTTCGTCGTGCTGGCCCAGTTTACTGGAATCAGAGGGAACAACRCGCTCCAGAAGACTAGGCGCTGCAGTGTACACCCGAAGCCCTGGCGAATGAAGTCAGGGATAATGAAAAACTTGTTCCGTTTCATCATCGCACCTTCCTTGACCACCCCATTCAAGTAAGGTAGCTCCTGCAAAATCGAAAGATCAGGGATTCCCCGCGAATCCGGCATAGCTTCGTCGAGCTCGGCCTGGAGCTTCTGGAGGATGTCTGGGCGCTGACTGAGTTCCCAAACGATGTAAGTAATAGTGGTCGAGCTGGTATCTGATCCCGCAACGCTAAAAGCAAAATATAACTCAAGTGGAGTTAGACGGAACTGGCGCTTCGACTCACAGATGACCCATGCATTCCGAGATTATGTGACAGTCTGGCATTGGTTGTTTCGCAGAGTATCTGTGGTTGAGGAGGCGCTGGAGGAGGGTAGGTTTCTCCGTTTCTTCTGCACGGCCAGCATTGATCTGAGCACGCGTTTCATAGACACGCCCACTGACGAACTTGAAATCCAGTTAGAGAAGCATCAATATGTAGAGATRAACCCCTCTCACCTCGGCCATTATCTTATCAGAGTCACATAGCTGCCTCCACCGATTACTGGGGATACGGCAGACCAGCTTCCACGCCCAAGACGGAACTAAACTGCGCTGCGAGRGGCCGTCAAGCAATGTAATGAATTGCAAACAATCACGTACCAAGATACCACGCTTTGGGAAATCGTTTATCGCCGTGGAAAGAGGGTCCTCCGCACCCAGAGCCCACTTCCCAACTGCTCCGAGGCGATAACCAAAGAGGGAAAAAATGGTAACATCGACCATGAGATTCCKGAACATCGCAAGGCACTCTAGAGACGACTTYCCAGCGACGCCCTCTAGAAACTATATCGAAAATCAGGAAGCGGTACTCATGGAAGAGAGATAAACGTACAGTTACGAGCTCCAGGGTAGTTTCCTGCATCTCCGGCTGAAATTTGACAATATTGTTTGGGGTATAATGTGGCATATAGCTCTTGCGCCGAATAGAATGGCTAGCGTGGTCTAATGTGGTCATGCTAAACAGTGTAAGTCATGATAAGACGGCGAAAAGTAACGAGCTCGTACGCGTGGTCGTTTTCGTTCCTGGCGGGGACAAGGAATAGGCTTTAACGAATAATCGAATGAAGGCGAGAGGTGAAAGCGACGTACGTGAGGAGACTTTTGTAGTATGTGCTCTTGTCAAACTTGTAGACAGCGTAGACGTTGCGCATGCTCGAGAGATCGCAGAATGCAACCTTGTTAGGAGCAATACGCACAACCGGACCATATGTATCGAAGAGCTGCTGCACCGTCTTGCATTGTCGTAACCTGAGGACGTGGGTGTTGATCCACAGGTCGGAGACGGCAGCATACCAAGGTCCGGGAACACCGCTGAGCGGGGACAGACATAAGTTATAGAGGGCTCGAAGGAAGATCAAGGTAAACGCTATGGAGGCGGCGACGAGGAGAAGATTGATTGACGGAATCATGTTGAGGAAACTCGCCCGATATCGCGAAGGGCGGGTGGAGATGGGAGATGGTGGGGGGAGGAAAGAAAGAGGGTGGGGACATGGCGAGGAGGGAGGGCGAGTATATATACTGGCGGAGAGTGCTGACAAATCCCAGAAGGAATGTCTGTTGCAGCGCTATAGATACAAATGAGAGATCGAGAGCAAGCACAACCTTGGACAATTCAGGCTCCGACGTCCCTGTACGTCATTTCCGAATCGAGGCATGCCCCTGCCCTTTTTAAATTTCCACGTGCCGGCCAGTTTTTTTCGCTTTCCCCAGTCGTTCTCCCAGCCGGCGTCTAATTTAGGCCTTTGATTGCTCGACGCCACTAATTTGCCGACGTTGCTCTGAGTCCTGCGAATGCCCAGCTGACCTGCGTCGAAATCGCGTCTCTCGCTCACAGTGCGCTGACAACTGCCGGAGCTGCCCAGCGTCCCATCCGGCTAGAGCCGCAGTCACTTCAAACGCGGCACCTTCTCCCTCGTCAYTATCCGAGTAGACTTTTACAGTCACCTCGGGCATCGTCTCCGTGGGCACCCCAGTCACAACTCGACTCCGACATGTATGAATGTCGGACCGAGGCAGACAGATATTTGACACGAAGCAGTCCTTGACAAGTCTGCCCGAGGGCGTACAGAAAACCGTCATAATTCGCACCCATAGCGCCACTGCAGAATGTTGTCATCAAGGTGAGATCCCACGCATAATGGACACAAGGTCTTCAGTTACTCTTTTGACAGCAAGAAGCTCCTTCAGAAGCGCAACTCGCAGTGTTCCATGGATATGCTTCCGCTAGGCCTATCCAGACTCGCTCAAACATCTATAAATCCAAAAATGTCGTTCTTCATTGTATAATATTACTCTTCATTATCTTCTCTTGCGAGATAGAAGTCCAAATGTTGAGTCTCCATATGCTTCTCTATCATGCAACCAACTGATTTTGTCAGATGTGCATATCGGTTCCTGTGTCTTGAAATCCAGCCACTCAGCCGAATCTCACCCAGATCTACTCGCCTCTTCACATAAGCTTCCAAAAATAAGCTCGAGATCTCTCTGAGTTCCAACTTTCTCTCGCATTTTCCCGCTATTCACTCCCTACGTTCTTATGTCTGTTGACCTTGCCGACCTTGAACCACCAATATGCAAAAATTGGGAGTTATCTCAGCTCCGCAAACACTAAATCCCGTGGTCCCCTCGCATTTCGTCCAAGAATACACAGATCGTATCAATGTTCCGATGTTCTAACTTCGTATGCCCCATTTCTCGGCAGCCGCCGAATGACTCCAAAGCCTTCAGGAAATCAAGCTTTCGGAGGACTCATTTCTGCCACCCTCGCGTRTRCAGCTCCAACATCTGTTCTCCGGATCCCAAACTAGCGGGCTRATAAAAGCCGAATAGCACCAACCCATGTTCTGGAAAGATTCAGCGACACTTTCCTCTTTCTATTTGCTTGCGATTGCTCGTTAGAAGCGATGGGTCTGGGAAGRCACAAACCAYCAACAGCCGCACATAGGTCTTCTCCCTCCAACGATCACGGAGGCAAGTCGCCGTGATTATCTAGAGTTTCAAATCGTCGGTCGGATTGTCCGAATTCGTTGCTTCTGGCTTCTTGAAACGATGGCGGATGGAAGGATGCATGAGATCGCGGAACTACTARCACCTGATACAAAGTAGGAAGGAATGTCTTGAGAGAAGCGCCCGCCACGCATTCCCGCTTATACTTGGACGTATTGTGGACAAGCCAGCGGTAGCGAGCCGAAAGACGCGTCCATTTAACCTCAGCCACATACAGAACGCGGTCGCGTCGCGTGAATTATGGTCGGTCAGTGACYATCGGAATAATATTCCAAAAATTCGAGACTTGCATTGCCTAAGTACACATGCTATCGCGATGYTCCGCATACGCCGATATCCACGCCTGATTGTGCAGAAGGATTGTCCCCTTCCGACCTCGAGGTGTRGAGACCGTTATCAGGTGCAATTGGCCACTCGTAGGCCAGTTGCACGCACCATACCCTAAWTTGCATCAGGAATGACTGGTGACCTAATACCACCCTTGCTCGCAGCGTACTCCAAGCTCCGAGCCAAACATCTCCCATCGTTCGGCATTCATAGACAGAACARCAAGGGAGATCTCCGGATTAAGATCCCTTTCAATTCGASAGTTAACAGCGAGGTGCACTAGAAGTCCAAAGAGAGATCGATTCGGGAAAGGTCTTCACGTCTCTCTGACCCCACAGTGTAGGAACCGACGAATCGTCGACACTGTCACTCTCCTGACCCTTCGGGGACTCTGACTCTGGACAGACAGAATCGAACCAGATATTATGAGAGAAGAAGCCACGCCAGCCAGTCAGTCAGTCACCCGTCAATCTGAGTTACGTGCGCTAGATGTTAAACAACGCAGATCGCTTGGGACCTTTCACAAAGCAAAGAGCGAGTATACTTCAAGCTACTTATATATTGGGTAACGCGTCTATCCAGTAAGCTCAAGTTCGAGTACGAGTGTACCGTAAACTCCATGACAGAAGACAAGACACAGCTGACAGATGCCCACCGAGCTACTCTTCGCAACTCGCAACCTAAACCACGCCAGAGCCAACTCATGACAGTCATTGAGCAGGTGAAAACCCGGTTTAAACGGTCCCATATCCGCCGTTTCCGATGTTTGCTCCAACRGCGCTCCCAAATACCCGAAAAATGCGGGAGGRTCTACATAGACGGATCCGACGGATAGATGAGGGTGACAGARGAAAGAGACAGATACATGGTCGGATGGAGCCGTTGACACATCAGAGACRGRATCTCCTCSTCSTCGTCAGATTACMTYGACATCGGAGTTGGTAGATGCGTMMTTTCGAGCMAGCCTTTGAATTGGGGTGGCGAGYTCAGRCRAGTMTAGAAAATGCATCAGGGCCAGGGAACATTCTAKTGAAGCTCCACTTGTACAGTAGAGACGCGGAAAGAGGACCTTCCGGAGTGCATGGACCAATGGTAATTATCGAGGTTCCGGATCGACGAAGTCATCGGAGCTGAAGACTGCGGATGAAATTTAAATGACCAGTAGGAGCRCACGGCTAGSGTACAAATGCAGACACGGAATCAAGAAAACGGGGGAGTCGCATGTTCAGCGCGGCCGTTGTCGTTGTAAATGAGGGAATCATNNCNACNNGAAGGGCTACCGCAAGAATCGTCGATGCACATGACGAAGGCCTATCTGCAGTCTAGCCAAGATCTTCATGATGGGATGGGGAATCACAAACAGGCCATCCGACGCACAGCAATGCTAAATGAGGTTTCGGCCCCTTAATTTTGAGGTCGGCCTGATGGGTAGAGGAACAACAGACTGATAATGGCGCTTCTTAGGAGAGATGGCCCGAGCTGTCCTACTGGCTATGATTACTACCGCATCTCTTCCAGAGTCGCYCGAGAGTGCCAGTGACTCAGGTATAAGATGAAATGATAATGATTCATCAAGACGTCGTCGCGGTCCAAGTCAAGAAGATAATAGAACCATCGCAACAATTGCATCGA
Source organism: Candolleomyces aberdarensis (assembly GCA_004126415.1). Lineage (NCBI taxonomy): Eukaryota > Fungi > Basidiomycota > Agaricomycetes > Agaricales > Psathyrellaceae > Candolleomyces > Candolleomyces aberdarensis. Next base: position 87,399 of record SDEE01000037.1, read on the forward strand.
GGATCCGGCTCAAGATGAAATCAGCGCAAACCGCACTTCGATGAGTGCTATCACAACTGCCGACCAGTCGAATAACCACAAGCTCGAGGKGAGGAGGCATCGTGGAGTCAAAGGGGGATAGACCAGTCAAACAAGGCGTCGTGTCATGGTGAYGGCAGGCGAAACGTTGACAGAACAGCCCCGAGAGCTCCGAATCGGGGAGGGTGAAGATATCCTTTCGAGGCAGCTCAGAGGAGATGCTGAGAGGAAGGACCAGCTTATCTCAGAGAAAGAAGAGGGGAGATTGCAAATGAGGTGCCACCTTGCGCAGAACGGGACGGTACCAAATGAAGAGAGCGCGACGAGAGAGAACATCATGGCGAAGCMAGGGCTATGGTTCTCAGCRATCCTCATGCGATAAAGGCTCTCGATTGAAGCCTCCCCYTCGATGTTTGGCTGTGSCAACCCCAGCCTGAAAGCGGCACTGACGATATGCACCAGCATTATAATCATGGGATGCATAGAGGTAGAACATCAACACGAGGATAGTCAACCTGACGGTCGGGACGGCCCCGCACAGCAGAGTAGACACNGTCCATGGATCCCCGGATCTGGTAGCCAGGCTCCAGGCTCCGATGGAGGTAGGTGTCGTACATTAGACGTGAGGATGTGTCCTCCGAGGGATTGACACGTACCCATGACCAAGTGATGATCATGCCTGTGCAACCCTATTTCAACGAAGCAAGGCTTCCGGAAAAGTGATTAACAACGAGCCTTCGCCAGTTGACATCTCCCCTTTCCGATGTTTAATTTCCTGCTCGAACTTTGCTCGATGTTTATCACCTTCACTCCGGTATAGGGATGGCGGTAGAGCGAAGGAGGGGTGCACCGCCGATCCTACTAGGACATTGTCAATGGCCATCGCTATCGCCTGTAATATTCGGGTCAAGTTTCAACTCACCAAAGAATTCATGAGCTGCGAGATAACCAAGAGTCATTTTTGAAGCCGTAATGGGGGCAGTCCATGCTGTGGTCAGAGAGCTGAAAATAGGCCCGCCCATTCAAAGTTTTGATGCGCTGGCGAACCACGAGGCTTCCCTCCGCCTTCCATCATTTCAACCACCACGACCAGCCTGGTCAAACCTAGCTTGTGTTCTAAACTTGCGCAGATTCCTTATCATGTCGTAAAGTCTTCAGGAGTGTACCGGTACTAAGAAACGGCCATGGAGCTCCGCTCTAGGACCTCCATTCTTTCCAACCTTNNCCAGTCTATAGGAAGTCGGCGATGCGGCTGGTAACCCACTGGTTTGCCCTCTGGACTCTGTGCTGCTTCTTCGACGGACTGCAATGCCTCGCAGCCTACGTACCTCTTCGCCAATACGAAGGCTTGACCTTCTTCGATGGGTGGGCCTTCTACGGCAATGTTGATAACACGACTTGGGGTGAGTTCAACCATTCCTTCAAATCCGAGGAGAACCGATGACCGACCCACCTCATTTCGACGACGTAGGCAACGTTACATACCAAGACAGATCAAATGCAACGTCAAAGCGACTGGCGTATGTCAACGACGCCGGACACGCTATCATCAAGGTAGACAACACGACGACGCTGGAGAGGAATGCAGAGGTGGTAAATCGCGACTCTGTGAGCATCAATCATATATCCACGGCTTTCGAAGTACTGATGACGGATGGATCTGCGCTGTTGGTCGTTAGATACGCCTCACGTCGCTCGACTCGTATGGCATGGGTAGCTTAATTATCCTGGATGCAGCCCACATACCCTTCGGCTGCTCGGTACGCTCCGGTTCCTGTCGATGACAGAAGTAAAAGTTGCTCATGCTTCTCTGTTCAGGTCTGGCCTTCATTTTGGACCTACGGAATCCAGGAGGAATGGCCCAACGCTGGAGAAATTGACATCATTGAAGCTATCAACGGAATGGATCGCAATCAAATGGCTTTGCACACCAGACCTGGCTGCTTCAAAGAAGACACACTTCCCCAATCTGGCCGTACGTTGGAAACAAACTGCGCCTTGGATCAAGGGTGCATTGTGGCTGAATCGAAGCCTAACAGCTTTGGGCCTGGGTTTGCCCAAGCTGGAGGAGGCGTATACGCTTTGCTAATGGAACCGACCGAGTTCAGTATCTGGTTCTTCAGTGTGAGCTTGACTTATCTCTACCACGCATATTCGATTCATTGCTCACGAAATATGACAGCGCGCCGACTTACCTGCCAACCTCGCCAGCGCTACTGCCTCTTCATCCCTGGATATCTCTTCGTGGGGTCCTCCAACAGGCGCTTACCCGCCAACACGATGCGATCTCAACGAATATTTCCCTCCCCAAAATCTGGTACTGCTAACGACCTTGTGCGGCGTCTGGTGCGTTCTCAGACTCTATCCTCCGAATGGGTCCTTATCTCTGCTGCGCAGGGCCGGTAATCCGTCCATTTACGAAACAACGTGCCCAGGCTCATGCGTGAGTCTTTCTCCCGTACTTAGATGTTCTTTTGCTAATCAAAATATAGTTCGCGGATAATATTCTCGGTTCAGGGAGTAACTATGCCGATGCATATTGGGAAATCCGTTACGTCAGGGCATACATCAACGAACGCTCTCCCTTGGCTACAGCTATCCCAACCACAACAAGTCAAACTGTATCGACGAGAACCGGGACAGCGACTGCCGCGGGAACCGAACCTACCAGGCCAACTCAAGCTGAATCCGCGGCTGTTGCCTCCAGGCCTCAGAATGGCCTCATGTCGCTGGTCGCCCCTCATCTCACCTGTTTCGCGCTTTGGTTTGCATTCTCTAGATTTTGACGTTTACCCACTGACATTTTTCGGTTTGGTGGAGGACTCATGTAGCACGGACTTTATTAGTACTCTTGACGGACATTGACTGGACTATCATCATCTCGTACTGCGTTATCGTCTGGCGCGTACGCAGTGGACATTTGCTATTATATTGTCTTTCGGCGCTCTCTTGCAGTCATTTCTAGTAGGTTGGTCGGCCACAAGGACAGCAGCCTCTCCCAGTGGCTCCCGAACAGACCTTTACTGTGTCCACAGTTGCGTGTAGACGTAGGCCTTTCTCTTGTACCCCGTAGCTTGAAAGCTCTGCTCGAGCGGAATGGAACTGCAAAAGATGACCACCGCAGGACTCGAACCTGCAACCTTTTGGTGCCTATCGCAAATTGCCGTTGGGCCATCGAAGCCAAACGCGCTACCATTGCGCCAGGTAGCCCTACTTCAGCACCTCATCCTGGTTCGATCGCCCCGTCTGCTAGATACTCAAGCATCCTCCCGCTCGAATCGTTTCCCCCACTCCTTTCGACGGAGCTATAAGGCCAATTTTCCCTACACTCCTCGTAGCGGATACTTCCTTCGGCTGGGCCGCTTCAAGGCCCGGTCGCGCTTCGGGTCTTATCCGTCGGTTTCGAGGTTCATGCTCTGGCCCACTGGACTCTTCCTCTATCCTCCTCGAGTCGAGACTCATACTACCAGTAGCTCTGCATCGTCTCGAAGTGAAGCATCAGCCAATTTTCGAAAATTTGCCAGCAATCTTTATCCTCGTTTCCCAATCCCAGGAGTTGCTCAAGGGCAATGCCTGGCAGGATTCTGTGGCCTGTTTCCAAGCGCTAGTCAACTCCAAGCTGATTCAAACCCGTCGATTTTTCCTGGCTTGTTTTCCTTGTGGAGGAAACCTAGTGGTGTTGGCTGTAGGCGCTTGGCGAAGAGGATGAGGCGCTCAGGATCAATCGGCCAAACGTGACATCATGGATTGGCCGCGGAGCGCGAACACGGGACATATGTTTTAGGCCGAGCCTCCTATCTCCACCGTGACTACCTTTCGTTGGCAACTTCTTTTTGGTCACCCACAAGCTTCCCTCTCCCTCTGACACACTATAAATTTCCGGTCTTCGAGAGCTATTCTTCTACATCATCCACTCGAGGCACCTTGCTTGCCCAGGTCACATTGGTTATCGTCGAACACAACACCCAAATTCACGCAACATTTTCGAGACATGGAGAACATAGACATGCATATGATGCGACTGGTAGTACGTTCCTCACCCGTCATATCGCTGGGGACCTTTCATTAACCACCTCATTCCAGCCTGCAATCGACCTGCACATCGGTCACAGGGCCGGAGGAAGACCACCTGAACTCATCGATATTCTTTCCGACATTCGCCGTACAATGGTGGCTCTCGATGAAGCCAGAATCCGTGTTGCAAACATTCTGAATCTACCTGACCCTCAACCGCTTCCACCACCACATTTCTTCCATGAATTCATGGACCCTATGGAGTTATCGAGAATCAGGAGGAAGAACAGGACATTCCTTGATGATGCGGTGCTTCGCTGTCTTCTGTCATGAAAGTGCGAAGGAGAGAAGGGGTTATTGCTTCTATTTTGGTTGTCTGGTGCTGTGTCTGTTCTCTTTGTGAATGGTTCGATCTTGTTTTATCTACCTTCAAACTACCGAGGAATGGGCAAGAACTCTTTCACAGAAGGCTGGTGCATCGAAGGACCATTTATGTTCCGAATGTCTCGGGAATTGCCATCTCCTGGGCTCGAAAGCACATTGGCGCAGATCTATGATCGTCCCCTCAGCCTTATATTGAAGGAATGCTTACCCTCGTCGCCTTTGCGCCTACGCGCGATCAACGATGTGCGCCGCAGGTCAGTCGTCCGCTGACTATTTTGCAGGTAAAACCACCGACAAAGATTTCTGATCGCAGCGCTCGTTGTCCGTGCCGGAGCCAAGACGGAGCACACTTCCATCAATTCAACCAACATTTGCCTGGACCGGATTCTAATCTTATCCACATTCCGTGTCGTTTCGTAAGGGCTCATGAAGCACGGCTCAGAGACGGCGAAGGGCCCCCGTTCTTCCCTTCTTTCCCCTCTCCCTCCACTTTGCCTAGTACTAGCAACTTCAGCTTCTAACCCGTCGCACTTGCGATGCCAGCGAGGCTCAGCCATGTAGCCGCTCTTGCCCTCTACTTCATTCTCAACGCCCTACCATGCCTGGCTGCCTACGTTCCCCTTCGTCAATACGAAGGATCGACATTCTTCGATGGGTGGGCGTATTATGGAAACGTCGACAACACGACCTGGGGTACGTCTACCGAAGCTATCCAACGGCAGAGAGGATGAACTGACGCGACTATAACAGGGAATGTCACGTACTTGGACAGAGCTGACGCGACGTCGAAGCGACTGACATATGTTAATGATGCTGGGAACGCGATCGTCCAAGTGGACAATACGACGACCCTCGTGAGGAATGCGGATGTGGTTAATCGAGACTCAGTGCGTGGATCATTAAGAGCTTGGGAAAGGGCTCTTGATTGACTGGCTGGTAATCGCAGATACGACTTACTTCGCTCGATTCATATGGGATGGGTAGCCTGATTGTCATGGATGCGTTGCACATACCGTACGGCTGCTCGGTGCGTTCTCTTCCTTCCTGTTTTAGAGGTATACTTACCTGGGTCACGGGCAGGTTTGGCCTGCCTTTTGGACATACGGAATCGAGAAAGAATGGCCGGAAGCTGGCGAGATCGACATTATTGAAGCAATAAACGACATGGAACGCAACCAAGTCGCTCTCCACACCATTCCCGGATGTTCCAAAGCCGATACTCTTCCTCAATCAGGTCGAACACTTGAAACCGATTGCTCCACCAACCGAGGGTGTATTGTTGCAGAGTCGAAGCCTAACAGCTTCGGTCCTGGGTTCTCCGAAGCTGGTGGGGGAGTCTACGCTTTGCTACTTGAACCGACTAGCATTAATGTTTGGTTCTTCAGCGTGAGTCTTTCTCGCTATTCCCGTCACTTTCACTGACAATTTGTTTCAGCGAGCTGACATACCGTCTAATATTGCGAGCGCTTCGAGGACGTCATCTTTGGATATCGAATCGTGGGGAACCCCGACGGCTGCTTACCCGCCGACACGCTGCAACCTCACTCAGTACTTCCCTCCTCAAAACCTCATTTTGCTTACCACACTCTGCGGCGTTTGGTATGTGTTCTCCATCCCATACCTTCACTTTCTGCTCAATCTCGATGCCAGGGCCGGCAACCCTTCGATCTATCGGGCATCATCTTGTCCCGGTACATGTGTAAGAGCAACCGATACTGAATATGGTCTCTTGCTAATCAACTTACCCTTAGTTCGACGATAACATCCTGGGATCAGGGAGCAACTATGCTGATGCCTATTGGGAAATCAAATACGTCAGAGCATATACCAACGAGGCGCCAGAACCAGCTGCGACGACCGTCGTAACTGAGACAGTCGTTCCTACATCCACGATTACGGAGGAGCCTGATGCAGTCACCGTTCCCCTTACAATGACTACGTGGGTCGTACCCCAGACCACGGTGTTCGTGTCTGGTGCTATTCGCCATCGAAGTCTGCTCGAACATCTTGGACTATTTCTGCTTCTCCCGCTCGTTACTTTTACTATGGACCGGATCTTATACGAATGGCGCTTTCTCCTTGATTGCGCCATATAGTTGGACGGACTTCTCAGCGTTCTTGGACACTGATGGACATTTGGTTCATGTATCATACAAATTGTTGTAATATGATCGAGGTGCGCTTGTCTGCCTCGAGGCAGATGTTCGCAAGTTAACAGAGTCAGGACACAGAAAGAATGTACAGATTCGCTTATGGTACATACATCACAGAGTACGAATAAGGAGGACTAAAAGTACAGATGTCGAGGAATTTCGAGAAAAGGAAACATAGTACGTAGCTAAATTACATCCTCGACCTCGAACCCGAGCATTTGCCAGATAGGCTTGGTTTCAAGTGAAGAACAGCAGAATCTCTTGACTCTAAGCTCAGACATAGCCTGGAACTCCTCCGACATGAGCTTCCTCTCCCGCCACGGACGAGATATCCACACAGGTAAATTGGGTACGAGTGACACGAGGTGTTCGACGTCACGAGCGTTGGCTGGGCTAGGATGATCGGCCCAGGTCTCCAACTTCAAAAGTAATGAGGTGAGGAACGGAGCGACGGGTAAGTTGTCGATACACACGATATCGGAGGACGAAAGTTGGGGCAGACCTGGAGTGCCAGGAAACAGAATTTCGACTTTGCACCTCCGGTCACCCCGAAGTCGTCGCGGAAGATCGATTTTGGGGTCATATTTGTAAAAGAGGATCCCTTTCTTACGTTTGCATTTGAATAGATTGGGATACTTTTGAGAAATATGCTGCTTCAACCAAGCCTGATTTTGAGAGAAAGGCGCGGGAGGCAGAACGAGGACTTCTAGTTGCTAACCGTGAACATCGGCCGCGGTAGTATTAGCGTCTGCAGCGATTTGAGAACCTTAGACGACGTACCTCTGGAAATTGAGTCGCACCGTGACTATAAAGCTGGCATGCGGCACTCCCGCTGACGGCGCACTCAAATCCAAGCTCCCCCAAGATGGAGATGACATGTCTTGCAGCGATATCCGTGACCGCGCTGTGACCGACGCGATCCGGCCCCTCGAGCGCTACATTGGGCGCTTGGACAACGGCGGGTGGGTGTTCTGCGGCATCGGGCAGTCGGACAGCGGCTGGTGGGCGCTCTGAGGCACCCGAGTCTGAACGGCCATCTTCACCATCAACATTGTTAGTGCCTTCACCTGGTGCTTGTTGCGACAGGGGATATGTGAAGATGGAGGGATCGATCCCACGGGCGATCCAATCTTTTTTGGCGTTGGGAAGCGTCTGAACATGTCGTGCGATTTGGTCCAAAATCTCTGGAGCCTGCCACAAAGGCGATAGATCCTGCAAAGGGATGGCACCAGACTTGAGCAGACATTGGTGGGCAAACCCTGCAGGCGCCTTTCCGAACGGTGTCGTAGCGGGGAGATAAGTACGAGCAATCAGTTGCTCAAGAACGATGACGTGAACCGGGAGAACTGGAACCCCGGAGATGTAAACGACCTCATTGAAATCTTTGATGATGGTTCGGAAGGAGCCACCTGACGGAATGAAGGTGACACGGCAGACTTTTCCTTCGGTTTGAGGGTCTTCCGAAAGGAAATTCAGGCGGGAGGGCTGCTTCTTTTTTTGCGTGAAATGGTATCCAGAGTCACTGGCACGGGATACCACAGCAGCACAGAGATCCTCAACGGAAAGTTTGTCTTCTAGTTTTACAACCACCTTGATTTCCTAAGGGTTTGACGAGCTTAAGGATCGTTTCTACGGTGGTACCATGACCAGACTCACCTTGGGCCCGTGATGCGCAATTCGGTGGAGCACAAGCGCGGCCCCCTGAGTAATGGCTGCTTTTATTCCAAGATCGCGAAGGATCGGAAAGAGCGCTGCCGACGCACTCATTCGAAGCAGCTGGTACAACTTGACCTTTTCGCCGCTCATGGTGGGACTGTAAACCACCGGGAGCGAGAGAAAGAGGAGGGAAGCAACAGGTTCACCTCGTGCCGATTCCTAGGTTTATAAATGTAGAGCCACGAGGCTGGCAACCATGCCCTTCAGCGCCTGATCAGGTGTGCACGATCGAGTGCCGACCGTATCTGCATTTGGCAGGGAACGTTCTGAAAAGATGCGTCCAATGCAATTTTGCGGAGTGAGTCGTGACCTGTCGATCAAAAACCTACTTAACTGATGTGTGAGGCAAACGCGTTGAAGATTATGCAGGACATCGTCGACGGTAAAAACCAATGCCTGAATAGAGATAGATGGGATAGACCAAGGATAGATGGTGCGAGTGGTAAACGATATGAAGAAATTCTTCCATGGCTTTCCGCCCCCGCCAGGCAGCGGGGGGCATCCGTTGAAACTTGAGAGCAGGATTTAGGCATCCACCACCATGAGACTCAAGTATTCTTGTGGATGAGACAGGCAGCACATTGTGCGTGAAGGCGCTTAGTTCTCTTCCTTGAGGGTCTATCGTACTTGCAGCTGATCGACCGCAAAATCGTGAGTTTGACTCCCACCTGAGGCTGACGTTCGCCCGTTGACAGCATTACACCAGAGAGAACTAGTACAGAGCTTGTGGGATATACATCTCGGGATACAAACAAGGAATACAAAAAAAAACAGATGTCGAAAAACTTGGAAAAAAGAAAACACAGCGCGCGGCTAAATCACATCCTCGACCTCAAACCCGAGCATTTGCCAAAGAGGCTTAAAGTCCTGGAAATCCAGGCAGAAATTCTTCACTCTAAGCTCAGACTTGGCTTGAAACTCATCCGACATGAGCTTCCTCTCCTTCCACGGACGAACTACCCACACGGGTAAATTGGGTACGAGTGACAAGAGGTATTGGACGTCTTGAGTGTTGGCATATTTAGGCTCCCCGGCCCACGTCTCCAACTTCAAAAGCAATGAAGCGAGGAATGGAATGACGGGCAAGTTGTCAATCCAAACGACGTCGGAAGCCGAAAGGTGGGGCAGACCAAGGGTCCCAGGTAGCAAAATCTCGACTCTGCACGTTCGGGCCGCCTTAAACGGTCGTGGTAGATCGATACCAGGGGGGAACTTGTAAAAGAGCGTCCTCTTCTTTACTTTCTGTTTGAATAGATCGGGATACCTTTGAGCAATCTGCTGCGTCAACCAGGCCTCACTTAGAGGAATGGAGGTAGGAGGCAGAACGAGGACTTGCAGTTCCTAACCATGAACATCGGTCGCCGCAGTGTTAGCGTCTGCCGCGATTGGACAGTATAAGGACGACGTACCTCTGGGACTCGAGTCGTACCGTAACTGTAAAGCTGGTATACGGCCTTGCCGCTGAGAACGCACTCCAAGCCAAAACCCCTCATTAAGATGGAGACGACATGTCTTGCAGCAACATCCGTGAGCGCGGTGTGAACGATTTCATATGATATATCGGGCGCTGGGACAGCGGTCGGTGGGCAGTCTGGACAGTCATCTTCATCATTACCAACATCGTTAGCGTCTTCGCCTGGTCCTGGTTGCGACGGGGGATGTATGGAGATGAAAGCATCGTTCCCACTGGTGATCCAATCTTTTTTGACAGCATCCGTGAGCGCGCTGTGGCCAACGTGATCCGGCCCTTGGATCGCGACATTGGGCTCCTAACGGCTGGTGGGCGTTCTTCATCATTCGAGTCTGAACAGCCATCATAATCCTCATCATCGTCAGAATCTCTAGTGGCCTCGCCTGGTGTTTGTTGCGCAGAGGGAAGGGTAAAGATCGAAGGATCGATCCCATGGGCAATCCAATGTTTTTTGGCGTCGGGAAGGGTATGAACATGTAGTGCGACTTGGGCTAAGATTTCTGGAGATTGCCACAAAGGCGACAGCTGGTGCAACGGGGTGCTACCAGACGCGAGAAGGCCTTTGAGTGTAAACCTCGCAGCCCCCTTTCCTGGCGGTTTCACTTGCGCGGCGGTAAGCCGAGAACGGGTAATCATCTGCTCCAGCAGGATGGCATGGACCGGGAGAACTGGGACTTCGGAGATGTAAGCAATTTCATTGAAATTCTTGAGGATGGCTTGGAAGGAGCCGCCCGACGGAATGAAAATGACACGGCAACTTTTCCCTTCGGTTTGAGGGTCCGCCGAAAAGAAATCCAGGCGGGAGTGCTGCTTCTTGTTTTTCACGAAATGGTCTCCAGAGTCACTGGTACGGGATATCACAGCAGCACAGAGACCTTCAACGGTGAGTTCGCCTTCTAGCTCCACAACCACCTTGATTTCCTGAGGGTTGGATGATTTTGAGGATTGTTTATACAACAATACCATGATTAGCCAATGCTTACCTTGGGTGCGGTCCGCGTGGTTTTGTAAAGCGCAAGTGCACCTTTATGGGTAAGAGCCGCTTGTATTCCAAGATCGTGAAGGATCGGAAATAATGCTGCTGATGCACTCTTTCGAAGAAGCGCGTTCAATCTCTTGGACTTTCCGCCGCCCATGGTGAGACTGGAGACCACCAGGAACGAGAGAAAGATGGAAGAAGAAGCAACAGACCCACATTGTGTCGATTCTTGGATTTATATAGCCAGAGCCACGAAGCTGGCATCCACGCAATCGCACAATCAGCGCAGCACCTGGTCAGGTGTACGCGGTCCGAGCGACTGCCGTATTTGCATTTGGCAGCGGCCTGTATCCGAAGAAGCTCTGTTGCAAGGGACGTATGTATCCAATGCAAGTTTGACAAACTGAGTCGTGACTTGCGATGAAACGTTGGGAGACCTAATTAACTAAGGTAAGCCGATTTGCATCGAGATCGAAGGGCTGAGTCTGGTCAGTGATAAGACAATATTCCATAGCTTTCCGCCCTCGCCAGCCAGCGGTGGTCAGAATTAAAGCGCCTTGAGTGCTGCCGAGTGTGTGAGCATTGCATCCATCGGTAATTGCGCCCCCAACACGATGAAACTCAAGTATTCTCGTAAATGAGGCTGGCAGTACGGGAGCTTGGATTTCTCTTCCTTGGGGATCTACCGTAGTTGCCGCTGATCAGATAAGGACGGCCGGGGACCAGACAAATCTCGCCGATGGATTTCGTCGGCCTGAGGCCCACTCGAAACTGTGCTCAGTGCGGCGAAGCGCGCTCGCAATATGTCGAGGCATCTTATTGATGCACACCCTCGGATCGATTGCTACTCTCCGCAAGTCTAAGTAAGAGCTCCATCGGTCCAATAGGAATGAGGGGTTGAATAGCTCGTTCTCTCGACATATTTATTGGACTTCATTCCTCTAAATTTCTTTGTTAGGCCAAACATTTTGGAAATCTTTGCATACCAATGGTAGAGTTGTCAGCTCACTCGCCATCGAATAGGGCTCAATGATCTTGAGCTATTTCTACGACTCCCACTCACCGCCGGTTTTATCCTGCGGCTGGACTTGGTTTCTGCGAATGCCTTTTTTCTTTCTTGCGCCACCAAGCTTAATGGACTCTAGAGTGTCCCCTTGGTTATTCAATGAACGGAGATATGGTCCATATACCATGCAAAAATTTGTAATATCGTCGGAGGTTCTGCGTGTCCATGAGGTTTGCTAGTGTTAAGCATCCAACAGACGTATTTGGAAAGAATTTGAGGTACTCCCCTCTGCCAAGGAGTTCGAAAATGGATCCCATTCAACAAGCAATGTCCGGCATTTTTTCTATCATAAACGTACCCGGTCCCTGTCGAGGGGAATAGATGAACCGCACCATAATAATCACTTGGGTGTGCCATCGCCGCCACCTTCCATTATGCCGAGTTGATTCTGGAGTCCCTTGCGCCGCCAGAACCGGATTCCTATTCTGCAGTGCGATGTGATAGGCCGGAGCAAAAGCAGGATCCTGCTACCTTCGAAAATCCAGAGCTGAGTGAGTCAAACCCGAAGCTGATTCTGGATATTTTGATGCGAGAATTGACTTTGGAATTGAACGCAAAATCGTGAGTCTGGCCCCACTAGCGTCGATGATCTGGATTTATCTCAGGGCAGACCGCCTGTTAACAGTACTCGAGGACGTGCCATAATTTCGTTGCTCATTTCTAGTGCTACAACAGAAAGAGCAAGTACAGAGCTTCTAGTATACACTGTCACAGAATACGAACAAAGAATACTAAAGTACAGGTGTCTTTGACGCACTTCGAGAGAAGAAAATACAGCATGTAGCTAAACTACATCCTCGACCTCAAACCCGAGCATTTGCCAAATAGGCTTGGAATCCTGGAAAGACCGACAGAACCTCTTGACAAGAACCTCGGACTTGGCTTGAAACTCGTCCGACATCGAGTTTCTCTCCCTCCACGGACGAAATACCGACACGGGTAAATTGGGTACGAGCGACAAGAGATGTTTGACATCTCGAGTGTTGGCTGGTCTAGGTTGACCGGCCCATATCTCCAACTTCAAACGCAATGAAGTGAGGAATGGCATGACGGGTAAGTTGTCGATCCACACGATGTCGGAAGACGAAAAGTGGGGCAGACCAAGAGGCCTAGGGAACACAAACTCGACTCTGCACCTTCGGGTAGCTTGAAACGGTTGCGGTAGAACGATATCGTGGGGAAACATGTAAGAGAGGGTCCCCTTCTCCAATTTCCGTTTGAATAGATTGGGATACTTTTGAAAGATCTGCTGCTTCAACCAGGCTTGATCTTGAGAAAAGGAAGCGGGAGGCAGAACGAGGATGTCCAGTTGCTAACCATGAACGTCGGCCGCAGTAGTGTTAGCGTCTTCCGCGATCTGACGACCTAAGGACGACGTACCTGTGGAAGTCGAGTCTCGCCATGGCTGTAAAGCTGGTATGCGGCACTGCCGCTGACGGCACATTCAAAGCCAAGCTCCTCCAAGATGGAAACGACGTGTCTTGCAGCAACATCCGTGACCGCGCTGTGACCGACGTGATCCGGTCCTTGGATCGCCACATCGGGAGCTTGGACAGCGACTGGTGGGCGTTCTGAGGCGCTCGGGTTTGGACGGCCATCATCATCATCATCATCATCATCGTCAGCCTCGTTAGCGCCCTCGCCTGGTGCTTGTTGCAACGGGGGAAGTATGAAGATGGAAGCATCGATCCCATGGGCGATCCAAAGTGTTTTGGCGTCGGGAAGAAGTTGGACATGGTGCGCGATTTGGTCCAAGATTTCTGGCGACTGCCACAAAGGCGACAGCTGCGGCAAAGGGACACCATCAGACGCGCGCAGGCATCGGTCCACAAACTTTGCAACCCCTTTTGCCAGCGGCCTCCCGACGCGGAGGCGAGAACGGGTAACCAGTTCCTCGAGGAGGATGGCGTGGATCGGGAGGACTGGGGTGTCGGAGATATAAACGACCTCGCTGAAATCCTCGAGAATGGTTGGGAAGGAGCCACCTGACGGGATGAGGGTGACCCGGCATGTTTTCCTTTTGGTTTGAGGATCCGCCGAAATAAATTCCAGGTGCTTCTGCTTTCTCGTGAAATGGTATCCATCACCGGCATGGGATACTATAGTCGTACAGAGATCTTCAATGGTAAATTCTCCGTCGTGCTTCACAACCACCTTGACTCCCTGGCGGTTCGACGCGTTTGAGGAGTGTTTCTACGGTGGCACACTGTCCAGTGAAGACTTACCGGGGACTCATTCTCTACATTTAAATGAAGCGCAAGCGCAGGTTTGTGAGTAAGGGCTGCTTGTATTCCAAGATCGCGAAGGATCGGGAAGAGCGCTGCCGAGGCACGCCTTCGAAGCGGCGCTTTCAGTTTCTGAGACTTTCCGCCGCCCATGGTGAACTGCAAATCACAAGGAGCGAAGGGAAGGGGAGAAAGAAAACAGGACCGCCTCGTGTTGGTTCGTCGGTTTATATGTGTAGAGCGACGAGGCTGACACCCACATTCACCGCAGCATCTGGTCAGGTGTACGGGGATTGAGCGCCTACCGTATCTATATCTGGCAGCAGCCTTTATCTCGAGGGGTTTTTGTTGCAAGGGACGTTCTGAAAAGATGCATACAACGCGCTTTGACGGAGTGAGTTGTGACGTGTCAGTAGAAAAATTGGGAGACCCAATTGATTGAGAGCCTACTGAGGAAGATGCTGACCGACGGGCACCAGACGAATCTCACTGATAAATTGAACAGCATCGTCGACCGGCGAGTCGATCCCGAAACTGTGCTCGATGCGGCAAGCTTGGACCGCTCGCGTTGGTCTACACCTTTGAACCGATTCCTATTCTTCGCAAGTCCAAGGGTTCAATCGTTTCGAATGGGAATCGGGGCTTGAACCGTTCGTTCTCTCCGCATATTTCTCGAATTTCACTCCCCCAAGCCTCCTTGTCAGGTAAAACGATTGGAGATCTTTGCACACCTGGTAGAGTCGCCACAGCTCCATCGACAAAGACTGTGAGATAGTCAGAAAATGTGTTGTAAGCCCTATTCGGATGTCATAAGTTGGACGAGGGATGAGCCCTTGAGGGAAGAATTTGAATCAACCGTGGGACAAGTGACGTGAAGACGGGTTCGTTTATCCGAATTTGCTTGGAAATGAGAGACTGTAAGAGGACGTCACTGTTAGTACCGTTTACCATAGGGATCATATGGTACCGAGTTTCTCGCCACAATGCGATCGAGCCGTTGACCATTCTGTCAGTGAGGGGAAAGAAGGCATGCCTGAGTGTCTCTGGACAAATTGAACACGCAGGCTTGTTCCGGGCGCTCGCCGCTCGGCATATGATGTTTAAGACACAAGGGGATAGATAATGACGAGCGCCATGACGTGACAAACGGTGACGCCCCCTGGATCAAGAAGCTCGGGCGACATGATTCGCACTTTGTGCTGTGTTATAGTAGGACTCGAGCATCATATATGTAAATAGACAGCTCCGCGCGTTTAGAGAGTACACGGAGGAGGTCGTTCTACAATGGCAACGCAGGCCGTCCGTTCCCGCAGTCAAACGGTGACGTGAAGCGCGCACCAAGCGGGCTTGGCTGCCGAAACGGGTCGAAAGAATAGGGATCCCGTGACGGATTGATGGGATACTCGGTCTTGGACGACGTGAGCACTATTTGCACAGCTCCTCTCAACGCCTCCTCATGTTCCTGGCTGTCCAGGACATGACCCTTCGTTTCAACTTCATCTCCAGCCGACGACTGTAGACCCCCCAATGCTCCTGCCCAAATCTCTGCTGCTCCTGCAGCTCTGGCTCGTCCTCGTCTACGCCCAGCGCGAGGTCCGGGTAGACGACGATAGCRMCGAAATCGTGTACWWTCCAGAGGCCAGCTGGACACGAGATCYRGWCACGAGYGACCTGGATGAGGGTGGATACCATATGGTCACATCAGACACGGCGGCGACGGCTACTTTCTCCTTCATAGGTACGTTCGCAAGCCGTCGCCGCAAACGACTGCCCCAGTCCACGATACGAGCTGACCCTTTCTTCCAGGAACTGGTATCGTATTTATGGCGCCTCTATGGCAAGATAGCATTAGTGCTCGAGTGACCCTGGATGGAGGGGAACCGTTCGATATCGACTTGTCCGACGCAAGTGGCGAACTGACGGTTGGAGGCCCTGCTACGGTGGCATCGGCAATGCGTTGGGAACGACAGGACCTGCCGAACGTGCAGCACGACTTGGTCATCTCCGTTCCGCCAGGAGGGCTGGCAACTTTGGTGGTGGATATGTTAATGTATGTAGTATCTTTATCGCTGGTACTCGTGACTCATGGCCGTGCAGTTATTACGTCCCTGAGACCACCACCACCTCCACAACGTCCGCAACATCAACGACTGAAACCACCAGGACACCCACAACGACGACAGGGACAGAAATTGCGGTATCGACATCAGATATACCAGTATCCCAAGGAACTAGAATGGGGCTCTCAATCGCTTTGTCAGTTGTGTGCTCAGTATTCGGATTGTTGGCCCTCACCGTAGGGTTCTTCTGCTGGAGAAGGCGACAGCGGAGGCTACGAGAGCAGGATATCTGGGCGAAGGCCGTCCCGGATCCACCTCCCATGATGGACGAAGTCGACGACAGTCTTGCGGCCGGACGTGGACGCAGGTACAGATCCAGACCAACAGCGAAATCCCTCGCCGCCAGCGAACTAGCTGAAAGCAACTCGGGCTTGACGTCGCCCAACGGGATCCGGCCTGGCAGCGTGTTGCAGCCGGGACAAACCTCAAAGCTCAGAAACATTGTTGCGTCACAGGAACCCTCGATCGCTGTCATTCCCCGCAGTCGACATACCCGAACTTCTTCCGACATTCGCTCTCAGACCTCTACTCATGCTCGGTCTCATTCTGAAAAATCTCAAAGAGCGCCGTCACCTCGAAAATTTACTCTTGAACCAGACGAGCCCAACACCCCATTCCGGACATAGTTCCTATACCATTCCTACTAGTTCTCGCTTGCACATTTCGACTCGATCTCAATCTTTCATCATAGCCAGTCTCGCCCATCCAAGCACATCCATGCAGGTTCACCGCCCATCATATATCATATATCTGCTGTTGTTTTTTCTTACTGCTTTTGACGCTGTCATCCACGCTATTTCTTTCTTGCATCTTCCTTAGCCTTTCTTACTCTTGTGTATTACTAGTACTTACTCATACCTTATCCTTCTCGATTCTCTCTTTGATTAGACTCATTTACTCTCTTGCCAAGCAGATAAGACTCTTCCGATGGACTCTGACTGCTTCTCATCTTTTTTATTCAATCCACTTCGAAGTACAATATATTGACACTTTCTCACTTTCTCGACGATTCAGAACTCTCTGATTCGTTTTTTTTGTCTTCCTCTTCATTTATGTATTCACTCACCTAGTGTTATGAATCACGTCGAACACTTGGAGTGGCTAGGGGCTAGCGGCCTTTGTTCGTTCCAGTTGAACAGGGGACGATGACAACCGCTCCAGTGTTGTTAACGTTCAATTAATTCAACGTCAGTCAACGCAGAACGCCACTGGCAACCGACTGGCAACCGACTTGCAACCAACCATTCAGAAAGATAAGTACCCCACATCGAATCACAACGTGCTGACCACGATGGCTCCCTTTCTTTCTCCTGGTGAAACGAGGAGGAGAACGAGGCCCCCGTGCAATATATTGGGTGTATCATGTAGCAAATGATGATTGCCAGTGTAACGACAGGATAATAACTGTCAGATTTCATCATAGTTTGAGATGCTTTCGAGTCAACGAAATACCTTCTCTTCGCATGCAGAAGAATGTCCGCCGAGGCGCAAGGGGCGGATGGCGCAGCGTTCGATTGCGAGAGGCACATCGGCGACCCCATTTGTCGGGAATCGCGGCAACGGAGCGGAACGTTGATGCGGTGGCTGTGCCCTTGTACTGTCCGAATTCGGCCGCATCCCCCTGGGCCGTCGGGTCTCCCGGTTTGCTTCCAACCATCCTCGCTTGCATTCATGCACGTACTTACTGGCCTTCGCCTGGGAAATTCTTGTACATGATTTTTCCTCGGAACATTCTCAGTTATGTCCAACCTCACACGAGAATTTGCCGTGAAGCGGCCTGGATAGCGCGAATTTCTTCATGTGCTCTTCCAGAAAGATTCTTGCCTAATAACTAGGTGCTACTACCTCGATACAACCGCTACGAGTACCAAGAAGGCCATGTCGAGAATACACGGCGAACACTCTATGACTAGACCTCCCACAGGCACCCACAATGTACGTACGTTGGAATCCCGAGAACGTTAACTGCTTTTGTCACAAAGAATAGGTACGTTAAGCAAGTCAAACGGCTTATGCCAATCCCCCGTCGTCAAGCCTAATTTCACTCTCAGCGAATATTCAGAGAATCTGATTCCGCTTGGAATCACCAATCAAACGAGAAAGGCACTTCCTTCGGGAGCTTCCCTATATCAGGTCAGGGTCTTGTATTTTATTGTCTTGTCCTGTCACTGTTGCTAATACCTAACCGAAAGACAAGGCATTCGATAGATTGGCATTTGAGCAATCTGACGGTATGTCAGGTGAGAAAGGAAGGCTAGAATGCGATTAATAACAACGACGAACGGGTTTGGGGTGTGCACGTACGTAGGTGCTGCTTCTCTGTGTGTCTCTGTAGGCGCCAGACCCTACTTCTCCTCTTCTCTTATTACCTTCCGCGACGAAGAGGCTGGGTACCTCTATCGTTCGTCCTTCTTTTGGCTCTCTGTCTTTTTGTTCTTCTTCAATCTTTTCTTTCGTTTTGGCCTACTTTCAATTACAACTCACGGCGCTCGGTCGACGTCTTTACGGAACTCTAAACGCGAACGAACAACTCCACGATGGTCTCCAACGTTCTCTGCCAACAATCACCACTCCGGAGAAGAACTTCATGTCGTTCGGTGTTCAGCTTTGCCACTTCTTCCTTCTCTACACTCGTTTATTCTTTTACACTTTTACTTGTTATTTCTTGCTGCACTACCTCTGTGGAAGCAGCCCACAACGTCACGGTCGATGAAGACAACGCGGGTATCGTCTATAGAGGAGCTTGGGAGCGGATAGATGCGTTTGACGAGCTTTCGGCGGGAGGATTTCATACGGTATCGAGCGATCCCAGTGCAACTGCGACGTTCTCATTCAGTGGTGCGTGGTCTTTGTCTAAACTCAAACGTACATCTAACCTTCGACATTTCTCGACCCTCATTCATCCTAGGCACCGCGGTGTACCTCATGTTTCCCATGTGGCCTTACCAAGTCGCTGCCTGGGTTTCTCTTGACGGCAGCACCCCTCTCCGGGTCGACCTCCAAGATCGCACTTCTCCCGGAACGGATGGTGGACGAGCGAGTAGGGCTTCCTCAGTTCTAGTAGCTGCCGACAACTTGAGCCCCACCGTGGAGCACACGCTCGTTATTTCGACTCGCCCAGACGAGCAGTATGTTGTTCTGGATAGGATCATGTGCGTTAACTTTGTTTGTTCTAAGAAGCTTTGGGTTTAGCTCACTGTGGGTCCGCGTGTGCTTCGTCCAGCTATACCGCCCTTGATCAAGAAGACCTACCCACGATTGTCCCGACCTCGGCAGCTCCTCCTCCAACTGTATCGCCTTCGTCTCCACCGTCGACTTCCAGTACCCAGGTTCCGACGCTTAGTGTACCTAAAAGTGCACCTGTACCAGCGGAAACCAGGAGCACCTCGGAACCAAAAGATTTGGCTGCATCGGCTGCTGAAGAGAGGAAGCGGATCATCTTGATCTCGGTTGGCTTGGTATGCGCTGTCCTTGCCATCCTTGCTGTGCCCATTGGCATCTTCTGCTACAGACGCAGGAGGAATCGTAAACCCCAAGAACGGTGGACCATTGACCCCGAATATCCCTCCCGCTCACTTCCACCAGTCTCCTTCGGTCGTCAAGACCACCGATCCCCAGCATACCCCGAATCTCCTTTCTATCCTCATCATCGGCCCCAGAGCTCTAGAGAAGCTGTACTGCCGAGCACCCAACAGCAACAGCCCCGTCCTTGGATGCAACACCATGCGCCGTCTGACTCTATGAGCTCGTCCAACTCCCAGACTCGCCTCATCTCCCCGCAGTTGCCCTACAATGCGGCCCACTCACGCTCGCACTCGTACTCTCACCAACGTGATGTCTCGTCGGAGAGTTTGCAAGCGGCTGCGTATGGTGGAGTCGAAGAATATCCCTACTATCCCCAGGTCCAACCCGAGCAGCAGCAGCAGCAACATCAGCCTCAGGTTGCCAGCGCCTCTCAGGACCAAACCCGGAAGATCTCGTACCGTTCCCAAACATCAGGGAGTCACTACTCATCCCCCACCACCCCAACTGCTGCGGCCATCGGGTCAGTCCCATCCACCCCAAGTTCAGCTTCAGGGACAGTGTCAGGGGCGGCAAGGGGCATGCCAACGCCACCCCCGACTTCTGCGCATACGCAGTACGACTTGTACGCACACTCAAGGACCACGTTACCACCTGCGTATTCGACTAATGGGCCATCGAACCCTGATTCGCCTTCTGTTGTTCCGGATCTAACCTCGTCGCTGCCAGTCCTCAAACAAGTGCAAGCGCCGTCTAGAGCGATGGTGGTACAGGGTACACCTATCTCGCTGACCCCTCCTCCACTGGCTCTTCAACCTGGCCGTCGACCCTCTGAAGTTCGACGAAACCGATCCAGATCCACAGCAGCAGTCGGTGGCATGTCCCAACCCGCAGGGAAAGCTCGAGCGATGGAGCGGTTATCCACTCTCCGCATACACAAAAGGAACACGTCCATGAACTTGGCTCCACCTGAGAATGACGAATTGGAATATTCGTCCAGCGATGAAAAGACTCTTGTGGGGAGTTTGCCTAGGAAGTCTGGATTTTACGCCGCTGGGGCGATGCGTTCGCCGCCGCCGCCTGTTCCTACACTTAGACTTGTTCAGTGATCTATCATTGATCATCGCTCAGTGCTTGGGGTCATGGGGTGGGAGGGTGATCGATTACCTGGCAGCGAATCAACGACTGAGGCATTTCTTTTGAAGCTGAATGGGGGTTGGTGAAAGGTGGTGAACTGGCGTTGGCGTTGGCGCTCCTTTCTCGTCCTAATCTAGCTGAATTTGAATTCTTTAATCTATTTATCCTTTCGGTTGGTTCGTTGGTTGTTAGTCACGCGTGCTTTTTTATGATCATGTTAGACGACCCCTTCACGCTCTTTGCATTTTTTCGTCTCTTTTTCTTGCCCTTTAATGGACAGATACTCATATACCTTCGTTTCTTTCGATTGTCTACCCATACAGATTATATCCGTACTCTACAGTATAGTATAGTAGAGGTTGCAGGACTATGTGTGCCTGACTTCCTTGGACAGTTGTATTGTACATTAGGGCGTCGTGGCCTTGCTCACCTGAATAAACCGTTTTACCGCGGTCCATTATGTCAACGCCCACCGCCACTCTCTTTTTGGAGGACAATGGAGAAGACATCTAATTCCGAGTCGGCGTTGGAGATGGGCGACAACTACTTCACGCTCATTGCCGTGCGCCACCCACCGCCACACGTTGGGCGGCGCGTCGCTTAGCAGGAGCCCCTAAGGACGAAGAATTTGAAAACCTTTATCAAGTCACATTCGAATTCACCTCCAAGTTTCAGCATGTAGACATGTATTCTTTCTTCGTTCAATCAGGCTGGAAATCGGACCCAGTTTATGTACTCAGGGTAAAACAAGCTCAGGAGGAGAGCTCCGTTTGAGCTATTTCATTTCCACCGGACTCTAAGGCCGCTGAGAAACGTGACGATGAGATGATTCTGCCATCGCTTAGCTAAATGTGATTGATGCAACGATAATTATGTTTGTCAACGCCGCATCGATAATCAAATTAGCACTGGAACCAAGGATATCTACCATCAACCTTGTGAAGCGACCCGCAATTAGCCAGATTCAGGAACCTCGGGTGTTGTAGCTGTGCCAGAAAGCAGCAGTGTGCGTGTTTGTGGTGGAGCAAAAAGGCACCTTGACAAGCTGCGGCGTGTTCTTTTCGTGAACAAGCTCAGGGTTCTTGATGGAATATGACAATCAAATTCAGAAGAAGCAGTCTCTACACCATGGCGTCATACCTAATACGTAAGAGCCTCCCTATTGTAGGAAATGAAAGTCGTGGGTCGCCATGCATCTGGTATACGTCTCGAAAGCAAGGTCTGCAGGGGACAGGCTCTTTCGCTTACACCTTCCTGAATGCCTTGACAAGCAGACGGGTGATTTGACCCCTCCCGGACGCCACCACACTTGGAAATTCGGAGGGTTCCGAAAGTTTCTTTGACTCTTCAGCATCTCAACGGTCCGACATCTATCTACCATGAGTCAGTGGTCAGTTGAGCATGATCATGATGATTAAAACCTGCCCTGGGCCTGCCAGCCCACCGTTTTAGGATCTCGGCAGTCACTCTGGAGCTGTGGTTGGTCGAGACTAACTCGGAGATGTCGATGGGGCGCTGGAATAGGATAGATCTATCACATTCTCGCCGATCCCACTTCTTCTAGCCAAGGACGGGGGAGCGGACCCTTCGCCGCTGCAAATACTCCCAAACAGGCTCAGAAGGGGTATAAGAGCTGGGGTGTTCAGAGCAGTAACAGGTTCCTCAGAAGCATTCACCTGATATCGCTTTCTACACCTTACCAAACCACCATGCACTCCGTACGTGCATTGGCCTTCCTCCTCGACCTTTCACTTGACTGACGAAATTTCTATGCTTCTCTAGACCACCCAGACCCTCGTCAACTTCGGCAGTGACAACTGCAGCTGCACTTCGACGTATGGCTCTATTGCGTCGCTGCTATAGCTTGTTCGACTTACTCACTCTCTTCCTCTAGGTGCGAGTGCAAGGCCGGCTCCTGCGACTGCACCGTCAACAAGAACAACTGCGGCAGCAGCTCTTGCAGCTGTGGGGATTCGTACGTCTTCTCCTTTCTCGTTCGTCGTGCGTTGTTGCTGACCGAGAGCCGGCTCTTCTCTCTTATAGCTGCGCATGCAAGGCCGGCGAATGCAAGTGCTAAATACCTGTTCCATTCCCTCAAGCATCATGTATCGATCTCATTCGTTACATTGTGTGTAATAAGTGTATAATATACATTGTATGTCTGTATTACTTCGAGTTGAGACCACGTGTTTCTGCTACCTCATACTCGCTTGGGTTGTCTATCGGCCGCTTCGTGGAGCACTCCTGGTTGTTGAACTCAGTCGAGTAGGAGTAGTCAACTCCTGCTACGGGCCAGGTGCTTTGAGTGTGGCCGCTAATAGTGACAATATCGTGTTTCGCCGCCCATGAACGTAGGTGGAGGAGCATCCTGGATTGTATACTTGTCCGGGTGGAGAAGGATGGGTTGGGCGGTAGCTTGGGGTCTAACAGAGGTTCAGATATCTTCGTTAGCATTAATCATGCATTGTGTCGTGATGCCCGTCTGGGTCGGGCATTATGTTGGCCTCGAGGGTTAGTAAGGGATATCCACCTGAGACGCCCGACCTCGGCCCCTTCCTGGGCTGCAATTCTACTCTGCGGCAAGGCCGATAGCATGAATTGACAAGGATTCAGATATTTTATGTCGGGGACCGTTGCGAAGCGTGCATGT
Source organism: Candolleomyces aberdarensis (assembly GCA_004126415.1). NCBI lineage: Eukaryota > Fungi > Basidiomycota > Agaricomycetes > Agaricales > Psathyrellaceae > Candolleomyces > Candolleomyces aberdarensis. Next base: position 110,854 of record SDEE01000037.1, read on the forward strand.
ACATACTAGAAGAACTCGAGACTTGATGCCAGTAGATAAAGACGGCATAGATACAGATAAATAGCCACCGTGTGTGGCTTTCCCTCGAAGAGTGGACCTGAAACCAGCAGACACACACACACTGCGAGAATCATATTTGGACGGCCGGATTCTGCGTTTTAATAATCCCGTAAAAAATCCAAAATCAAGATTGAATCTGAATCGTCATCAATGTCCACCAATCGACCCGTCGAGGGACACAGTGTGAGTTTACTGGATCCTGGAGCTGATTTTGAGTGGGACTCAATACGAGCGAATGTCCACTTTGATGCATCGTTGATGGGGGACAAAGGCACTGATATTACTCCGAAAAGGCCTTGTTGCCATGTTTGAGAAACCAGCATGAAAAAGTGTCCGGAGGAATATTTGGGATTGCTGATACTTGCTCCTGACCCTCTGTCACGAGGTATTGGGAGGGGATACTGCCCAACAAGCATGAGATGCGGGGCGCCGTTGGGCAGGGTTGTGAGATCGAGTTTGTATCTCGTTAGTTCAATGCTTTGAAGTCCACCGGAGAGGGAATAATATTGGACCAGATCAAACGTGAAGGACGATTGGGATTGGCTCAGGAGGGAGTATGGTGGAACGCGAACACCGTCGCTTGGCAGTCTGGCACGCCCCGGGCTTCCTGAGAATCCCTCTGGATATAGCGCTTTCAGAACTACACTGGGTAGGATTGCTGGCAGATGAGATGCCTGAGACGTCTGAGCATTTTCATAATCTTTTGTTGGCCACAATGAAACATCACCGAGGTATTTACAGATTCCGACGATGTAGTGATTGAAGGCAAAGACCTTGACAGACGCACAGTCAATCGAAGCATTCCCCTTTCGTAGAGTCGGAAAGTGCTAACCTGGGATTCATCTTCAACCCGTAATGGAAGTGGGGCGTTCTCTTCGCGAGAGAGGTCCCGGATAACGACAGTGTTGTAGGACTCATGAACAGCCAAACGTTCCCAATCTATCATACGAGAGACGGCTTGGAAGGACGGATGCTCAACTGGGAGCTCCCGAATTTCTCGGATTTCTCGGTTCTCTGGGAGTGGTCCAATTTCGTATACATGGCAGCTATGCAAAGAACATTAAGCCAAAAGAACAACGCATAAATGCGAAGAGCCACTGACGTCCCTGCCGTGCTGGTCTGCTCGGCTGTGCTGGCTGTGAACCTCAGAAACGAGGAGTGGTAAACAGGTCTAGAAATACCCTTGACGTAGACTTCTGCTTCGATCGTCAATGTATAGAGAGCTTCGGGTGCGTACTCCGATCGTTGAGATAGGGTTGGCACTCCCAAGTCCCAGAGGGTGATGAACCAGCGGGATTGACGTGACAGGCTGATTAGATATCGACCGCCCGGTACCAGATGAACCTGAGAGAAAGGTCCGCTTCCAAAGGCGCGTTTCTTGTAAGATAGAGCGCTATCTGGTCCCATCTTCGCATACCGGTGGACCTTATTTCGCCATCTGGTAGGACCCAGAGCTGCTCGCTGCAACTCTACCGAGCTCATGGTGTCGATCGGAAACGACGGCTCGAACAGGTGATTCTCGCGGCACATTGACCGTAAGGCGTCCCTCCAAAATCGCTCGTCTGACGCGCTCCTTCTGAGGCCTTGGCATGTCTGTAGCTCAGAACGTGAGCTGTCCAAAATTCGGTGTCGACGCTTCCACGTAGCTCACCTGTCCAAGCCGAAACAAGTCCAGAGGTTCGACGTTGTGAAAGATCTGTAGGTGAAGCTCGTGTGCTAAGCGTAAAAGATGTGGAAGCTGGGGCGAACGTTCGACCGGGTCCATTGATTGTGGTGGTGGGAGTCAGGAGGAACGGTTAACATAGAATATCAGACGCTGAAACAGCCAAAAGTGACCACCGCAGGACTCGAACCTGCAACCTTTTGGTGCCTATGCGGGTGCCGTTAAGCCATCGAAGCCAAACGCGCTACCATTGCGCCAGGTAGCCATAAAGTCAATCACGGGCTCTGGAGTTCGAGTCCTAGTCTAGCCGCTAGTTTTCTTTTCTACAAACGCGCTCCTTCCTTGCCTTCCACCAAGTTGCACGGAGATCAGAAAGGGATGAGGGAAGGCGACTAGAGTCTGGTGAGTAGGAGTGGTAACATCAAGCGTTTAAACCAATGATTGACAGCGATTGGCAGGACGTATGTAAAAATGCCACCAGCATGAGTCAAGCTTCAATATAAATTGTCACCAAGGCGCGTCGCGAGCCAGCTGGCACCGCGTCTGACTCTCCCTCATCCCATGAATAACCACCAAGAATCGCTGTCAAGGAAAAGAAGGCGAGACTCCGGCGCCGCGTCTTCGCGTTTTTTTGTCGAATCTAGCGAAGAGGGCGTCAAGAAGGCAAAAATTGCCGACGAGGCAGGGGATGGCATGGACCTCCCTTCCTCGTCTTCGGGTACGCCAGCTGGCAAAGAAGATGACGCAAACGACGCTGGAAACAATCTGGAGGCTCTGCTCGACTTATCCGGTATTGAAAACCAGTCTCAGATGCAAGAACGCTTCGACGCGGTCGCAAAAGCTTTGCTCTGTGACTATTACCTCGTCGTGGAACCAGACAAAGATGCGAAATCGACGAAGCTGGAGGTTATGGAATTAGAATTCTACGTGCAGAAGGAAGGTTTTCACGAGGATCCGTTTACGCACGGGAGTGAGGAGCAGAGGGTCGCTGGGAGGTGGTAAGTCGAAGTGACGTTCTTTGTTGCTTCTTTCTGTTTCCTCTGCCCTTTAGGTTCCTTCCCTGACGTCGGATTCGCGCCTAGGTACTTTCACCGTGCCCCCCGTTTTTCCGCTGACTCGAACCGGAGCTCAACGGGTACAGCCTGGCGCTCAGGATCACGCAAAGGACTGGACTTGACGATCGGTCGGTTCCCTCCCCAAAGCACGGAGCAGCCACAATCATCCAGTTCACTCCTGCAAGGTGGCATTCTACTCCGCTCCATTCGCGTCCTAGGCCGAGAACCCAAGGTGGTCTCGGGGCCTTCGCTACTTGTCGACCAGATCCTCTCGTCTAGCGGGGTCAAGGAGATTGGGGACCTCGTTAACGGGAAATGGGGAGGTGATACGAGCGCCTTTCCTCCCTCCTCCACCCCCACCGCTCCGGGGCCCGCCGAGTCGCCAACCCCGCCTTCGCCCCCAGCTCCCACATGTACGCTTCGTGTCATACCCAAATCTCAATTCGGGTCCTCTTCCTCCTCTTCCAAACCTACAGGCAGCTGGAGCTTCCTTGGGTCGAAGAAGCAAACGGTGATATACTCGGGACCCCGTATTGGGCTCGAGCTCTCGCATCCAGGAACCACAGGCCCATCCGTCCGCCCGCTCCATTCGCGTATCCGGTTCTTACCTCGAGCCTACAGGTATTTCAGGGAGCCTGAGCTGTTGGTAGCAAACGGACGACCTCAGACGTTCGTCGGAGCCCTGCTGCACGCTGCAAATATTATTGGACTCGATTTCAGCGCGAAGGCCCTTAAGAATCCTCGCCTGATCAAAGACGTATGCAAAATCGCAAACTTCAAAGAACCTCTAGCGCAGAAATACTTGAACGATTTTATAGACGGCGGCAAAAGCCCAGAGAAACTGTTGGAGAGGGAGTTCGTTGGAGCGAAGGGGAAGGGAGCGGCAGGATCGCCCAGTTCTTATCTGCGCATGATGGGGGCGGTCATGGCCGTGGTGTCCCAGCATCAAGTGGAGGTGGTTGAGGCGGAGATAGAAGGGTAGCTCGTCGGGGAGTGCATATGTAAGGTTGATTCTGCATCTATGGGTCAAGCCGTGCTGAAATAAATCTACACAGGCCATTATTTTCATGAATGATACGATACATTTGAGAAATCTATTCACTATTTGCTTTGAATCTTGTCACATTTGTGGTCCTGTTCATTTAGTCACATCTCAAGATACTCAACTTCCAGTCATGCGCTTGATGCCGGAGAATGGAACTTGACAACAGTAAATGAAGAACTAAACACGGATCTGATCCTCAATGAGGCAGGATCGTCACTGACAGGAAGAATTCATGGGCTACTATATAGAGAGGCAGCCCTGACGTAGTGAGTTACGGACTGGGCGTCGAAGCTCCCGCATACTTTCCTTTCCTCCCATCACCCCACATCGCTTGCACTGCCTGCCCCTCTACTCTAATTCTCATGTCGGGCTCTGGGACTTTGATCACGTTCGTTGGTATATCGGACATCGCTTTTGGCGCACTCGCCACTTGGTTTCCTCACGAGGTATACGATAATGCCTGGACAAGGTTCTTGAATGGGGTGACCGGGTTTGTGAGTTGTTGTTCTTCGCGCCTCGCGCTCCATTCTCGAGTGGTCCCGTGCTCGTGCTAACTCAAAATAACAGCACGTCGCCAACCCAGACGAAGGTCCGGGGTTCAACCAAGGAATCGCGATGCTTGTAGCGAGCATTGGCGTTGCGCATTTGGTTGGAAGTCGTCAGACTGGACCCGGGGCAGTTGGAGTGCGATCAACTCTATGTGAGTCGCCCTGCCTTGATTCTCTCGGTCAATGCATGATAATCAATACACTACTGTATTTAGTCGCGTTAAATGCGGCTCTAGCCCTCTCATGCATCCTCTCCTCGCTCTTTCAGAAAGAATCAGGGTTGGCTTGCACGATGACTCTGACCTTCGCTGTTGTTCAAAGTTTGATTAGTTTGGCGATGTATCGGGGGCTTTCCAAGGCAACCAAGAGGAAGTAAGGGTGAGGCGACTCAGGGGAGACGCGTGCTTCTAGCTGGGGGTTGCCGTTCCAGATTTGGCGTGTTGCACCTCCTGCGAACTAGAGCAGACGGAAATTGAAAGACTATATCATCAAATCCACGAGCTCCCCATGTGCAATACATTTCCCCCTGCTTTGGTGCTGTCAGCCAGTAATACCCAGGCTTTTTTGTTCCTCCTGTTCGGCGTGCACTGTCTTGAGCAGCCTCGTTCGCTATCAGCAAACCTTGCGGGCGACGGAGCCATCCGAGTCGAGGTGAAATTGTGATCCGCCGTGGAAGAGTGGAGTCTATTAATAACTTAAATCAGACCTGTATTGGAATCTGGTACATCGCGTTGCCTGCGCATGCTATGCTGGACCTAAGCTTCTATCGTTTCTATTCAACCGTCCTGCGGGTAATGAAGGAAGGTTAAGTGAGTGGAGTAGTCGAGTCCCGCTACCTCCCAGGTGCTTTGAATGCCACCGTTACGCTGTTTAGCCCATGAATGTAGATGGAGGAGCATTCGTGTAGAGAGGATGGCGTGGAGGTGGGCTTGAAGTCTAACAGACGTCACAAACAAATCTAATGCCATGCGGAAGGTACGCACTGCCCAAGGAGGAATCTCAATGAATTGTCCTAGAGGACGAATAGAAAAAAAACAGTGGTCAAAACGGGGCCAAAACTTGTTATAAGTCCGCACCTTGCATGCAAAGATGACAATGAGGTTGGCACAACCCAAAGCTACAGCCCATTTCAACACTCGCTTCTTTTTGACCGTGACAATTGAACCTGCTCACCGGACAAAGAGAGAAAGTAAATGAGTCCGTCCCGATAAAGTATAGATACCAGACTTGAGCTCTTGAGTGGTCTGTACCTTCGAAACATAATGTATGACATGAAAAGCATTATAGCTGTCAGGTCGAAGTCAGCTTGAATGACATATAGCTGAACAGAGGGCTGGATACGAACCGACGACACTGCACAGCAGGCACGAGAAGGCTATACCAAGGAGGTCAAGGTTTGCCTCCACCGGCATGCAGACTAGGTTACGCATTGGAAGGTTCACGACTGTCGTATAATTGAAGTTGATCAGACCCAGCTTGTTGTCACTTCTATCAGTCGGTGCAGCGGTGTTAGACTGTGACGTACATTTACTGCCCTGTACGAAGCGCGCCAAAAAAATAATTTCCAAGACGTGGATGGCCTAGGTTCGAGTACGGTGTTAGTACGTCCTAACAGCCAAGGAATAACTCCTAGACACCGACAACGAACTGGAGAACCAGGAATGCGAGTGGTACCTCGCCTGTTCTAGAGATGGCGCATAGTCGGACGAGCAGAATGGCTAGATGCCTAGTTCAATTACTGGTTGATTACTTGAGGTAGCTTAAGGCACCTTCTGACATGATGGTTGCAACCTTTGTTGACACTGTGAACAGATATTTGTGTCGTTAACATGCCGATTTAGCGAAATTTTCACAAAAGAGACATACCAGCGGTACGGATAAAGGCAGAACGACATTGTTCAGCTGAGAGATTCGTTGGTAGACCGTCTGCGGAAGGTTTTGTGACTGATCAAGCCTTCCAGATAGTCCAACGAGGATGTGCACTCACAAGTAAACGAGATTGCCCCATGAGCGAGAATGTAGTAGCGGAGCGCGAAGAACAGGAATTTTGGCAGGCTTAGCGGTGTTGGCCACATTAATTGAACCTGTTGATGAAGTAGAAAGTCAAGGGGAGCCCATAAATACCGGGGGATTTTTTTTTACCTCGTCCGGAAAGGTATGCACAAAGTCGGCAACCTTTGAAGAAGCATTGAGGTCAGGGTGACTGTAAGACAGTTATCCCGAGATGTGGAAGGACCTACAGTGAGGGCGAAGCTGCCAACTCCCTAGCATCATATTAGTGGAAATGTGGTGGGTGTGCTTTTCGAATCTCAGCACGCACAACATACTATCATAGCGCAAGTTCAACTCAAAATTTCCGCCGGGTAGGTCATAAAAGGCTTACGTTCACATATTTAGTTGAGGTATATGCTTGAACGATAGCCTCGTAAGTGGAATCCTTGGGTGCAGCCATGACTCTTCGACTGTGCGATTTAGGACTGCAGGGGGGTCGACAGAGAGTCTGTGCAGAGAGTGAGCTTTAAATCTATGGTTGGGCGCATCTCTCCCTTCTGATCATCTTTGAACAACTCGGAAAATTATGATTATCATCATACATAGTCTTTTAACTTTTCCTTTCAAAGTTCACGAGTAAGGCACTCAGCACCGGTCACCTCGTGAACATATTGAAGGGCATTGACTTGTTTCCATTTATATCAATCGGCGGGTTCGTCAATCAGAACCTAGTTTCTTCCATTGGACTTCTTTGCCTCAATATGCCCCTGGGATCATGCCCTCCGACGCTCTCGGTACTCAGCCAATCTTCTATTCAGACACAATGTGCCTCTTTATCGTCGACTCTATTTCAAGGCTGTTTCACCTGCTTCTTGTTCACCCTTATTTTCGAGCTGTCTTCTATCACCGATCGTAGTACTTTGATTGTTCTGCTTTGTCGCTTCTTGATTCTACCCGTACTTGCAAACAGATTTCGTATGCTAGCTTGGGGGACTGTAAGGACAGATACATTGGCCTTCTGAGCACTACCGATCTCCTCTACTCCCTGTGTGCTCATGGAATTATTACTTGAATCGCCCCGATCTGCGAACAGCATTGAGGAAAGCGAGCCTCGAAATCTGTTCTAGCGATGTATTCAATCCTATCCTTTTCTAGACGTCTTCAATGACAAGAGCCCCTTCACGGTAGGTGTGCTCAGCCCAAGAGCGTAATTGGAAGAGCATTCGAGCGTATCGTATGGTGTGAAGGTTTACGGGTCTGAGGTGAGGTGCATCGAATGGTGATAAACATCTATGTATCATTTACAATAGCAATGGGATAGGCATATTGAATCAGAGTGATACTCCGGGAGATATCATGGAGCCTCTCACCTGGTTGGGAATGATCAATCGAGTGGGTGCGCTGGAGAAGCGGTTTGGATGTACGTACCACAAGAGAAAACGCATCGACTCCCTCACGGTAGATACGGCACTTCGTATGGCTGCAGAGGAACAGGAACGCACAATAAAATATCGGATTAATCATCAGGAAAGGCTCCGAGTACTCCAATCTCGAAGTTGATGATTCTCACGTTCGGCCCATCAACCTTGCAAACTTAGACACACACATATTTAGTAGAGCTCTAGCCGTAAGAACATTGACGATGCCATTTGGAAGCCGGTCATCCCTGAGCACTATCGGAGGGGTCGAGAGACGATGCACTAGAGTGCGAGATGCAGGGGAAGCAAAAAGGTTCATAGCAAAGGTGGCTGTAACACTCGCTATCGTTGTGAAACGGTTTGACTCTTCAATCACCCGTCCATATACATCTATCTTCATGATGGGTAGGTGGGAATCTGGAGTACAAGACTAGTATCGCAGTAGTGCAGAATTTGTCTTCAGTAATCCATCGAACTTCTAACTGATTCATCTCCTTTGTTGAATGTGATATGTAGTTGTGGAGAACATTTGATCTAGCGCGAGTGAGATGGCATTGCCATGAGAAAACAGAGTAAACGTAGCCTAAATACAAACGAGGCTCCGGAAAGATACACCACTTGCACCGCAGAGCTGAAACATGAAATGGAGCAAATCTCCACGTCTTCCCTGCATCCCGGTCGCTGGTTACGTCGGCCTGGGATTCTCCCTAGAAGCAGAAGCAGAACGAAAGGGACGTGTTCGGACCACCTGATTCCGCGCCTTAATCCCTCAAAAAATCCAGGACCCAGATCGAACGCAGATCATTACCAACATACGCCAGCCGACCCGTCGAAGGACATAGTGAGGATCTTAGGTGCCTTACGGGTGATTTTGGGTTGGGCTTAATGCGAGTGAATGTCCACTCTGGGGAACCGTTGCTGGTGGAAAAAGGCGTTGAAATGACCCCAAAAGGACCCTCTTTCCAAGGCGTTGGAGAAACCAGCATGAAAAGGCGTCCAGACGAATATTTGGGATTGGTGATGTTTGCTTCTAACGATGTGCTAAGAGGAACCGGGAGAGTATACTGTCCAACAAGCGTGAGATGGGGGAAGCCGTCGGGTCTTGTGAGATCGAGCTTGCGTCTCGTTAGCTCAAGGCGAATGCTATTGGAATCGTAGTGATATTGAACGATATCATACGTGAAGGATGACTGGGATTGGCGAAGGAGGGTGTCCGGTGGAACGCGAATCCCACCTGGCACTCCGCGCGGTTGGCTGCCAATAGATCCCTCCGGATATGGCGCTTTCAGAACCAGACTGGGGAGAATCATGAATGGACCGGATCCCTGAGACGCCTGAGCACCTTCAGAGTCCTCGGTTCGCCATAATGAGACAGCACCGACTTCAGCGATTCCGACGATATAGTCATTGAGGACAAAGACCTTGACCAGGCGCACGGTCAGTCCAAGCCTTCAGCTCGAATAAAGTCGGAAACAGCTAACCTGCGATTCGCCTTCAACTCGTAGCGGAAGTAGAGTGTCCCCCTTGCGAGAGAGGTTCCGGACGACGACGGTGTTGGAAGACTGCTGAATCGCCAAGTAATCCCAATCCGTTATACGGCATACAGCTTCAAAAGCGAACGAATATTCAACTGGGATCTCCCGAATTGCTCGGATTTCTGGGTTCTCCGGGAGTGGCCCAACTTCGTAGACACGGCAGCTATAAAAAGAACATTGAGCCGAAAGAACAATGTACGGGATCGAGGTATCACTGACGTTCCTGTCGTGCCGGTTCGCTCAGCCATGCTGGCAGTAAATCTCAGAAACGAGGAGCGGTAAACAGGCTCACTGATGGTCTTGACCTCGGCTGATGTTTCGATCATGAATATGTCGAGGGCTTCGGGGTCGTACTCCGATCGGTGAGATAGGGTTGGCACTCCCAAGTCCCAGAGGGTGATGAACCAGCGAGACTGATACGACAGGCTGATCAGGTATCGCCCGCCCGGTACCAAATGAACTTGAAAGAAATTGCCGCTCCCAAAAGAGTGTTCCTTGTAGAAAAGAGCGCTATCTGGTCCCATCTTCGCGTACCGGTGGACCTTATTTCGCCATCTGGTGGGACCGAGAGCTGCTCGCCGCAGCTCTACCGAGCTCATGGTGTCGATCGGAAACGACGGCTCGAACAGGTGGTTCTCGCGGCACATTGACCGTAAGGTATCCCTCCAGGACCGCTCGTCCGACACGCTCCTTCTGAGGCTTTGGCACGTCTGTAGCAAGTACGTGAGCTGTCCGGAATTCGGTGTCGACGCTTCCACGTAGCTCACCTGTCCAAGCCGAAACAAATCCAGAGGTTCGACGTTGTGAAAGATCTGTAGGTGAAGCTCGTGTGCCAAGCGTAGAAGACGCGGAGGCTGGGGCGAACGCTCGACCGGGTCCATTGATCGTTGTGGTGGGAATCAGAAGAAATAGCCAACATAGAATATCAGACGCTGAAACAGCCAAAAATGACCACCGCAGGACTCGAACCTGCAACCTTTTGGTGCCTATGCGGGTGCCGTTAAGCCATCGAAGCCAAACGCGCTACCATTGCGCCAGGTATGTCGGACATCTCGGTGTTCGGTCATCACAGCCGGCTCCGTTCAGACACTGTGACAAAATAGCACGCGGCGTGACCAAAGGACGGTGAGCGTGACAACAGTATCATCACACGCCCCCTGTTGTTGAATCATTACCTCGAACACCGTCAGGCTATAGCGTGCTGCCTCTTCCCGCCCAATTACACCCAACTGGCTCTTATGCATCGCTCTCCAAAACCACCCTTTAAACCCGCTGGAGGCCATTCTCAGCGCCCTCGATCCTCATCAAAGGCCTCACCGTCTAAGGCCCCCATTTGCACGGTCTGCGGCCGGGAACTCAAGGATCGCAGAGGGTTCAAACAACATGTTGAAAGCTGCACAAGGAAGCAGCGAGATGAGAAGATGAATCGTGCTTACATTGCCAAGCTGGAGTCCGAGGCCGATCCATCTAATGGTGAGCTCGTCAATTCTCTTATCAGTGATTGTATCACTTCCTCAATTGCGCGCCTGCCACCTACAGGATCAGGCCCTCCACCGGCGCTCCCAAAGCCTTGGGAGAATCTCCCTAAACAAAAGCATGGCAAGTCTGCCCGTTGGATTCCATATGTTTTTCAAGGGTTTACATTGTTACTGCAGTCGCACTGGCAGGCAGCAATCAGGTACCGCATCCAATGCCCAGAATGGAAGTTCGGGTTGATCCTCGAGAGTCCCCAAGGTCTTCAGCTAGTCCGCGCTCTCACAGTGGTATGCTCCATCTCTCTGTATAGTCAAAGGTTCTCAATTCTGTTTTGTTGATAGATCCTACTCCGGCACTTGGTGATATCCGTATTGAATACATCCCGAGTGCAGGACGCTCTCCCTGCCATCTGACAGCAGAAGATTACGACCAACCTCCAGCCAAAATTCCACACAACAAGAAGAAGGCTGGTGATCGTCCAGCATGGTATCCGTTCAAGTCCCAAGCAGACTTTGAGTTGGCGGGTTTGGCGCTTGACGCGCTCAATCACCAACAGCTTGACGCTTTACTGTCAACTATTCAGCGTTGCATCCGAGGCGAGGACCACTTGACTTTTACCCGTTCATCGGACATTTTTGATACCTGGAAACACGCGGCTGAAATGGTTACACCTGTGCGTCCATGTTTTGGCTGTATTATGGTATCGATTCGAGCACAACTTGAATTTGATATATTTTAGTTTACAACGCGTCTTCTCAATATACCATTTCAAGGAGATAATCATTCATTCAACTTTCTCCACTGCTCTGTATGGGACTGGGCGATGGAGATGGTTGACGATCCAAATCTTGCACAGCTTTTTGAGTGGGATGCATGTAAGATGTACCGGTACAATGGTGAGGAGTTTGTACAATTTGTCCATGAGCCCTGGACTGCGCAGCGAATGTGGAGCATTCAGGTACCTCAATACTGTGTTACTCTACTTTACATGTTCAAATTAATTCACATGGTCTTAGGAGCAACTTCCAGCTCAAGCAAAACCATTGTTATTGATATTCTATGTTGATAAAACAAAACTGTCAACATCAGGGTCAATTCAAGGTTATCCGGTGTTTGTTCGAGTTGGCAATTTGCCTGAACACATTCGGAACAGCCATGGATTTGGAGGTGGAAAGCTTGTTGGTCTCCTTCCAATTGTATGCATCCCTTCTATTCTCCCAAGCATTTTCTAATATGAGCTAGGTTGAGGATGATGAAGACGACAAAGGAAAATCAGCATTTGTTGACTTCAAGCGAATTGTTTGGCACCAATCCTTTGATGTTGTGTTTGAGTCAATTCGCATATACTCAAAGAAAGGCTGTTGGAAAAAATGTGGAGATGAGGTTGAACGTCAACTCTGGCCACTTGTCTATATACTCTCTGCAGACTATGAAGAACAGTAGGTTTATTGGATGTTTTCTCCCATATGATAAGGTTATTTATCACCACTTAGGTGTGTTATGGCACTGATTCGAGGATATCGAGGCCTCTTTCCCTGTCCAATCTGCCTTGTACCAGCAGGAAGCTTGGTTAATACAGGCATAGTTTTTGCAAGGCGCTCTAGCAAGGATGCAATGAAACTACTGAAGTCTGCCTCCAAGGCAAATACCAAGGCTCAAGCAGAAGAGATCCTGAAGAGTCAGAGCCTTCGTAATGTGCAGGTATGGCACCTTGTATGCATTTGAAGATGACGAGTTAATGGCATATGGTCACTATCTCACTAAACAGAGTGCCTTTTGGAATATGGGAAATTCAGATCCTCACGAAGCTCTTTCATGGGATCATATGCACAGCTATTCCCATGGACTTGGTGGAAAGCATTTGTGGCCCACACTGCAAAGCATATTGAAAGAGTTTGAACGATCAGTTGCAAAAACAGTAGATCTCAGGTGCAGTTTATCACACAAATCTATCACTGGCACCATATTGTTTACTATGTTTAATCTTAGAGCTGCCTTGCTGCCTCGATGGAGTGGCTTAAATCATTTCTCAAAAATCATTGATGTCCAATTCAGTGATTCAAACAAGTTTCGAGATATAGTGAAGGTGTGTCCAGTCCCAGCCTCACTAATTGACTTTCTAATGCTAGAAAATGAGCTAAAAATAATGTAGATTTCTCTCTTTGTCACTCACGACCTTCTCACTCGAAGTTCAAGTCGAGAAGGATTTGTGTTGCTTCAAGCCATTCGGAGCTATCTGAATCTTGACATGTATGCAGATATGGATACACACACCATATCTTCTATTGAAAAGATACCCAAAGAAATTGAACAGTTTTCTGAATTCATCAAGGTGGGTATTTTTGTTTGAGGATTAGATGGAGTTAACGAAGTAAACAGAAATTTGAGCAAATCTCAGATAACACAAAGTCATGGAATTTCCCCAAGTTCCACACCCATGTACACATGGCTGAAGATATCAGATACAAGGGAGTCACCAAAAACTCAAACACAAATGTTGGAGAGGGATTTCATCGAAGTCTCAAGCATACCTTCTTTCACCATTCCAACTTCAAGGATGTTGATGATCAGGTAATGTGCTTGCTGCCCCTCTTTTCAAATTTCTTGTTGCTAACTTGAGAATCATAATTTAAAAGCTAGCTCAATATGCACTGTGGCACCATGTCCGTGTGATCATTCAAAACAGCATTGAAAATGCTAAGATCACTGCTCAAGAGGCTCAGTTGCTTGTTGATGCACTGGATAGAGATGAACTATCAACCATCTCAGACATTCTAGAGCCCAGGAAGAATGAAAATAAGTTTGGACACATTGTTTTGGGTGCACCACAAAAGCTGCGGACAATAGAGGAACTTGTGGGTGAAATTTACCCAAATGACAACCAATATGCATCCTTGGAGCAACTCGTTGCAACATTTCTCAATGTCACAACCCCTCTTGGACCAGTAAGTATAACAGTGCTAATTTTTGCTTGCAGAACTGATATATAGAGTATCAGATTAAAGAATATCGATTTCTCAAGGTGACATATCGCTCAAGCATCACCTGGAAATCAACAAGAGACTATCTGCGGTGTTCGCCTTCCTTTTTCCGTAGTGCAAGACACGATTTTGTGTTATTCGAGTCACCGTCAGGATGCGCCTTTGGTCAGCTTCTCCTTCTTTTCACCGTTGCTGGGAAGCAAGGTGTCACACACCCACTCGCATTGATTCTTCCCTATGACGGCAAAATTCCTGCTGCCAAGCAATCCCGAGATCAGCGGCTGGGCCTTTATCGTGTTCGGCAGCAAAAGAAACCCCGCATAATCCATTTGGGATCCATAATTCGAGGTGCCCTGATATTTCCATCCCATGACGATGAGCAGGATGGTTTGGTTTTTGATGTGCTGGATACTGATATGTTTGCAAGAGTCAAGGACCTGCAAAACTTGATTTGATGGGACGCAACGCAAGTCTGCTTTTATTTATTTACATCCCATCAATAAAAATGTTTTCGATGCGCTTCGATCCCACTAGTCCAACCATGGTGTACGCACAGTTCTTTCTTCTCAACCACCTCCATCTCTTGGTTTCTGCGACACTGTATAGCTCCTATGGCTCCACGGACCCAGAAGAAACAACCGCGGCGTCCTCAACCTGTCATCGAGCCCGGATCAGGCGAGGAATTTGATTCCCCGAGCTCTGGTTCTGAAACCGATGAATTGAGCTCGCTTTCCTCAGCCTCTGACTCTAGCAATGCTGGCGTAGCAACCAGGAGAAGTCACAAGCATGCTGGAACCAATACTACGAAGGTAAGCATACTTTATAGATGATCCCGCCCCTCTGAATTGGTCGGTCATGTCCGATGTAGGCAATGCAGCTAGCTCTTGACGAAGCGCTGAAAGAGAACCGCAAGCTCAAGCTTGAAAGGGCTGAGCTCAAACGAAAGGCAAAAGAAGAAAAGGAGAAGCAATCTCGCACTGCAGGATCAAAACCTAAGGGGTTGTCAAGTCAGTTGATGACGGATGACGAGCGCATCGCATTGCTTGGCCGCAGGTTTTTCATTATGAATGAAGCCTTCGTGCCGGTGGAGACTTTTATCTTTGACTCGGAAATCACCCAGATTGATGTCACAGATCCAGCGCGTTACGAAAACAACGACAATGCCGTAGCAGTGCTGCAGCGGGAGATTTATGAATCGACACCGGAAGGGCTTCAGGATATGCTCAAGGGCACAACCCGTTTCCGAGATATTGTACGACCTTTACTCTATTTCAGCCTTTGTTTTGTAGCTGACATCCATGTAGTTTCGCGCAAAGGGGAACGAGCATTTAAGGCACGTTGTATGCGAGCTTCGAAAGAATGCGTCGATCATTTTTCCAATCTCTGCCTCAGCGTACGCCAAGAACACAGATCGGTCATCGATGAAAGAGTGCTCAGCAATGTTCAAGAAGCCGGGCTCAAGGAAGTTCTCGAAGTATGCTCCGGTCATATTCCCGGAGGGGAAAGAAGATATGAACAAGATATTCTGGGTCCTTCATCTCGCTCTGGTACGTCCGAAGCATTTTCAAAGCACAGCTGGTAATCTTTGATTCAGATGCTCAAATCGGCTCTATTCGGAAGAACGTCGATTGAATTTGACGCGCACGGTAAAACAAGCAAGTCGAAGGGAGCCCCTCCTGTCGGCATTCTGTGGGGTATCAAAGAAGTTACGCCAGGGATCGTCGCGCTCATTGCTGTGGTGGTGAGTACAGAGAACAGCCTTATCCAAGTCCACCTTTCTAATCAGTCATACAGGCGGTATTTCTTCATTCACCAGATACCGAATTTTCGATACAGGGAAACAAGACAGAAATCGACTACCAGCATCTCTTCCGCTTCTATAAGAAAATCATTCTCCGTGGATTCCAGGACACGCCAGCAAAGCGGAAGCAGTATAGTGAGATGTTCTGCTGGTACAACACCATCGTGTTCTCAGACCGCGCTCCAGCCTTCTTGATCGCTCTACCGGATGATGAAAACGACGACAAAAGCAGTGATGATGAAAGAGCGTTCTGCACAACAGGCGGTGGCGATGGTGCGCAGGAGAATGAGGAGGTGGAGGACTGGGATATGATCCCGAACGAGTGGGGCTACGACAGCAACAATACCCACAGCGACGGTAATCACAGAGCGGATGAACACAGCTTACCATTGAATTCCACCCAACCCGCCATTCTCGCTGACCAGCTTCAGCCCCAGGCCGAGATTCACAATCTCACTGGGCCATCTGTAGGCCAGGCTAGTTCAAAGATCAGAAAAAGCAAACCGACGAAGGCCAAGCAAAAGGTTTCAAAGGGGAAGCAAAGGGCACCTGCCGATGCCAGGTCATCAAAGACGGACCAACAAGGTAGTCGCTTGGCAAGGGAATTGGCCCGATTGGATATCTCAGAACAGCCAGGTCCAGACAGCAATAACGCTGGGCCATCTACTCGCCGCAGAAGCAAGAGGGTGACCAAGACCACCTAGGGTTTTGACGAAGTCTTGCTGGATCTCCGGGAGTTGGGCGCAATGGAATACCGGGAGTGCAGGGGACGAAATGAATGTTTCTTGATGATAGATAGCACCCATTGTTTTTCTTGAACATGTAAATGGAGGTTTATTGCGAAGCAAGCAAGGGGGAGGGCAGGATAAGGCGTCGATGCTGTACCAATGTCGGAACCGTCTCAACTCCATGACGACAATTTGAGTCAGAGTTACGATGGCGTGACGATTAGCTATCTAATCGTTATCTAGCCTTATCACGGTCCCCATACTGTGACGAATGACCTTCTTATCGTCACGCATGATAACGTGTCGTCACAGCAAGCCGAAATCTCCGACATAGCCATGTGGAGAAAGCGGCTCGCTGACGTCACAACCTGAGGTCATAGCTTGAGGTCATAACGGTGCCCAAGTGCCGCCCAATATCTGAATCTCAACATATGCTCTTGAAGGCCCTGTAGTCAGCATTTCCAAGACGCCCTCGAGCCCACAGTTCGCGTACTTCGGTGCTAATCTCCATGACGTGTGCGAGGGCGCGCGGCATTGATGGCGATGATCAAATGCAGGGATGCGTGGCGATGCAATTAGCAGCCAAAGCAGTCGAGTGGATGATAGTATCACTCATCGCTTTTCTCTTTCCAACTCTCACAGCAAAGCAACTTATTCAASTTTCCTGAAACTACAGAGGCAACAGACTGTTTATATAACGAAATGGCGTTGAACTGGGCAATGCTGAACCCCAACCGCACTCCGGTGCCTCTGCCGGGGGAGATGACCATCATGACGGTGGATTCTGGAGTAGACTTGCTGTTGACTATCCCGAATGCACCACCAGCGGGCCCTTCAGATTCTGCCGGAGGATTGGGTGGATTCCAGAAAATGAAGGCAATGGGCAGGGTTTGGCTTACTGATCAACGGGTGCGCTCTACTCATCGTCTTGGTACAGTACAGCTGATGAACTGACTCTTTATTCTTGAAACATACGCCCTTGTAAATCCACCTCATCTCTGGATCCTCATGCACGTCTTTATTGGCGAAATTCTCTCGGAACTATCGAACGAATGCATGTCAATACCCAAACCCTCAGTTCATCTTCGTCTCGGAGCCCAACTCCTCCTTCGAATCCTTATCAGTCCAGCTACACGCCATCCTCTCCACAGGATTTCACCAGCCTACGTTTGGCTCGAACTACCTCACATTCCAACTGAAACCCTCCCCAGAAGGCAATCTCACAGAAGGAACGAGTGTGGAGGTACGGTTCAAAGAACGAGCAATGTTTGAGTTCGTCGGGATCCTCGAAAAGACGAGAGAGAAGGCTATTTATATGAGGAGGCAAATGGCTGAGGATGAAGAAGGATTACGTGAGTTATCGTGTTTCTTTGCCCATCTCTACATCTTCCTTCATGAGCGCTTTCGCCTCGTGAGATATTCGAGCCACCCAAGTTCCGCTTCTCCAAGGCACGATCTTAACTAACTCCCCCTTTCTTTGAACATAGCATCTTACACGATGCCCGCAGAGTCAAGTTCTGTCACTCTGGTCGGCGGCGTTCCGGTGGAGAACCCACCTGGATACGACTTTTCTGGTTGATCCCGCTCACTTTATTCAGCCTTCGGTCTTCAATGCACTGTATAATTATGATGTAGTACCACGATTTTTGATTCAGTTCTCAAGGGACGTTTTCGGTTTCATAGGGAGGATGTACAGATATACTTTCAGCATAATTTGCTTGATATTATTCCGAAGGAACTCTACTCGTCCTGAGATGCCCACTGACACTCCCAGGTGCAAGAGGATGGATAAATGGACCGACCCGAAACCTATAGTACAAGTGCTACAGCTCGGAATTGTCTTACACGAAACAAAATCCGTCGAGACCGGTAAATACGAGCAGGGTTCTGTCGTTGATGCGACCCTTGTTACGAATTCCATTAAATACTAACCCGCGGAGCCCGGGAGAGAACCCACTGTCTTCGCGGGCGCAGTGACATCACGCTTCCAGGAAACCGGAATCACATCCGAACGATGATCCACAAGAAGCCCACAACTAAGTTCTGGCCAACCTTCCAGCGTGAGTAGACGGACACAGAGCAAGTCCTCTTCAAGTTCCGATTCGGAGGAACTGACTTCCAAGCGTCGACTTTCTCGACCATTGAAGGTTCTCATCCCCATGATCTAGCTTCCCTCCCTTCTATTTTCTCATTAGGAAGACCTCCCTGTGAGCCGACCAACCGTCGCTGTGGTCACTTCCGGCCAGCAGGCACCCCAAATGCCGATTCCCTCCACCCACTTCTCAACGTGTAGCTCTGATCTCGATCCCGCTCCAAATCTCTGTGCACTGTCTGGATCCCACCTACCCCGACCCCAAGCCCGCTGTTATAGTGACTCCTTTGCCCTCTACTCATATGACTTGTGGATGCCCAAGTACCCGTGCCTTGAGTACCAAAATCGATGATGTCGTAGGTGTTTTCGGGCCCGAGACCCATTGCTCTTGAGGTGCTAAAGCTGAGAGAAATCGATCATGAGTGAGCAAAACGGACTCTGTACCCTCAAGTCGGCGAGAGCAAAGAGCACGAAAAACGCACCTGTAATCACAATGCCCATTCAAAGTCCCACTTCGCCCTGTCCCGCCCTCAAGGCCGTACAAGATTCTTTGGCGTCGCTCATATTCGGCTGTGGCCCTGAGGTGGAGGAGCATACGAGTGGAGAGGACGGCGTGGAGATTGACTTCCGTTCTGCCAGTAGAGAAGCGAGAAAGGATGAATAAGCTTGGGAAACACCCTTTGAGGAGAGTACGTGAAGACGGACTGTGCAAGTAGGTATTTGAATCCTGCATTCTGATTGTACTTCAGTCAGCAGAGCCAACAGAACATGGAAAGTGTGACTGACAGGTGCGGCGAAGACCACGACAATATTCGCAGCGGCTAGGACTGGTGACGGATCGATAAGTCTTCCAGAATACAACAAGGTAGCTGAAACCTCACCCGACATGCACACGAAATAAAAGATCCCATCCCGGTAGAACACGGTTAACAGCGAGTTGGTGAAGTCCCTGTACTCCTTATAGGCGATAATAATCATGATGCTCATCACAACTGTCTCGACCAAGGTAGAAATCCGTAATACACGGTACGATTGAGTTGTTCAATTCCGAAGAAGCGGTGCATGTGGGTCGTATTAATGACGCAGAAAAGGAACAAGTATGCGGTACTCACCAAATAGGCTCCCAAGTACGAGCGAGAAACAGGTTCCTAGTAGGGGATGCCGCGCATCGATGGGCATGCAAGTGATGTTGGGCACAGGAAAGCGGATGACTGTCAATGTACAGCCCTGATGAGCACTCGAGCTCCGGACACATAGGAGGGGAAGCGACGCGTACACTTCACGGAGTCAAGATACCGTCCGAAGAGGGTGAAGGCAGATACGTGTATCCCCTGTTTGCGGTGCGAGAGAAGTTCGAAGTTAGATGGGGTATCAGGAGAAGAGGGTAACTTGGATTGATTTACCACAAACTGTAACAACAGGAACGCAAGGAGCCGCTTGTCCTTTCCAGAGAAAGCATAGACCCGGATGAGTAAGATAGCTGTGAGGGTCCGAGAGTTAGATGAGTATGAACTGAGGAGGGAACGCGAAAGAGTAGACGATATTGAAATCTCATGAAATCCGTGGTGCTCCGTCAAGTCCTCCATCATCGAGTGTAGGTCGTAAGTGATGATGACTTTGACTCCGAGCTCGAGAAGAATGATAGAATTGAAGTAGGGTAGGGACGAACACGAACCTTCGGATCCCATGACGACAAACTTGGATGAAACTGAACGGAGGTAGACAAAGATTGATCAATACGTGATTCACATCGTAAGATGGCGAGCACGTTGAGCACTGCGCAATAGGTGCGATTCAAAACGAATGGACTTACTCCCGACTCGATAGAAGGCAGATTCACATTGTTCGGGTGACATATCTATCGGGAGTCCATCTACACGCGTCACTTGAGGAAACCAAGGCGAGAGGTAAGACGGGACTCACACGCAAGAGCGAATACTGCGTTGACCAGAACGTAGTACCGTACCAGAAAAAACAGGAGCTTCGGGAGACTTCGCGGAGTTGGCCACATCAAGCGAACCTGAAGAGGTAAGCGAACGGAGGTGGCTGAAGTTGAATGTGAAACAGATGGATGTCATCGCAGACGACATACCTCATCGGGAAATGTATGTACGAAGTCGGCAAGCTGTGGAGGACGTGGTTTTCAGCTGACCTGGAGATGCGAACAGGACTTGAGGAGAGACCTACGAGAAAGGCGAGCCCGCTGACACCCTGAGAGGAACTGTTAGTCCAAACCCTAGGTATTGGGCACAGCGACCTACAAGATACTGCAGAGGAGATAAACACCTGCATTCACGCAAGATAACGGAAGTGAATGACTCACGCTCACATACTTCGTCGTCCTGTACCCCTCTACAATAGCATCGACCACCTCCTTCTGAGTGGCGGCGATGTCCATGTCACTCCAGTACGTCGCAGACTACTGGTGGCTCGTGGAAGAGGTTGGGTGTGAAGGGTGTCTCCGAGGGTTACGGCACAAATTGGGACGAACGAGAAGATATATAGTAAAACATCAATGTGGGTTATGGCAGTGTGATATTTACCGCCGCCCGTTGCGGCAAATACACACGGAGGCAAACAGATAGCTGCTAGGCTTCTCAGAAGTTGTGAAGGGCGGATTGTAGGAGTGCCCCATAGAAGTATCAGCGAAACGTCATATTCCTATGTTACAATGTGAGCGTTGCGGAGCCAGCACAGAGAGCATCTTTCATCATATACAACCAACAGCCCGACATTCTGAATGGGTTGCAACCCAGTGCTTGTGGTGTAGTGTCTGCTTAACACAGACCAGACTCCAAATCCCGCTAAGGTCGGAAAGGATGTTGAGGTTTTGCAGAGGCGGTGTCTGTGATGCTTGTTCATTGGCGCCCACTTCGGTCGCCGGTTCAGACTCGGTGTTGGGAAATGCGAAGGTAAACGTGGTCGATTTGAAGAGAGCATCAGCCTGCGATCAATCACAAATATCAGATGGCATCAAAACTAGATGGCGGAGCACCATTTTGGTCCAATAACTTTGCCATTCAAAGTTCCGACAGCTTCTGTACGCGTAATTGGGGACCGCCCATGACGTGACTTGTGGGTACGGCGGGTAGGTCTGATACATGTACCGAGTGCGATTATATACTGATATCCACGCTGCCCTGAATTGGAGATGCCCTCTTCTCTTTCAC
Source organism: Candolleomyces aberdarensis (assembly GCA_004126415.1). Lineage (NCBI taxonomy): Eukaryota > Fungi > Basidiomycota > Agaricomycetes > Agaricales > Psathyrellaceae > Candolleomyces > Candolleomyces aberdarensis. The sequence goes on from SDEE01000037.1 coordinate 132,418, forward strand.
CATCCCGTCTCTAGCTGCCAGTCTGCACATCCCAGTTGTTAGCCGGCCATGGGTGAACCAATTCAAGCGATGTCTGATGCTCTCCGAGAAGGTCTACTTGCGTTGTCCTATGTGAATGTAAGGAAGGAGTTTTTTCTGATATCTGACATTGGCTTACATTTTTCCCGTCGATAGCGCGTCGTATGTCTGAATTTGGCTCAAGTGTTGGCGGAATGGAGTTGAACGATACATCAGGGAATGAGTGCATGTACTCTCGTTGTGAGTCGTTCTTTGGCATCCGTCTCAGTAGTGCTCCTTATAAAGGGGATGGATCAGTTCGTTGATTTCCTGCACACGTTGCCTGCCGAGGTAAGCATCGCTCATCGTATCGACTTCCTTCCTGGACGCCACCCTTTGACCACACGTTCGTAGCTCCGGCTCATGTGGCCAGCCCCGCAAAGTTTACCGAAAACATTGTTCTTCCTGGTACGATACGTTGCTCTGCTTCATACAATCTTCGCAATGGCGTGTAAGGAGTTGTCTCTACCCAGAGGTTTGGAGGTAAATTAACACTTGGACACAGATGGACTTCCTACAAATCTCACTCCAGATGAATGTCGGCGTGCTTTCTATCGCGTGGGAGGTAAGTATACAGTTTAATTTTCGTTGAGGATTCAGCCAAATGAATGAATGAACACCCAACAGCAACGAATATCACAGTGATAATTGGGTCTGAAAGTCAGTACTGAATTGACTCTTTGAACAACATTCTGAAACCGAAATCGTTAGTGATTTTGATTGTGCGTCTCTACGCATTCTCAGGGAGAAGCAAACGACTCCTCATATTCCTAGTCATTCATACTGTCGTAGGTGGCGATCATGCGTTTTCATAGTATTGCACTTAGCTTTGGCTTTGGGCACAGATAGGCCTTGGTGCGGCAATTGGCGTGTTTGCCGCTTTCCTTAGGGGAATGCGATGTAAGTCCTTCCATCGAACAGACAGCTTCCACCTCGGAAACGGCTTACATTCTTCGCTGTTCAATAGGGGTACAGCTTCCAATACCTAAGAAGCTTGAGTGTATGCCTATACGTGCAGAAGGAAATTTAGTGGCGGCCGTGTATGCCCTCTTGCTTGAAAATATCGTTGGTGGGTTCAATCTTCCTTGAATTTACAACGCTGTCTTTGATGTTAAGTTCCTCTCCCAAGTTACGATGTCGTGCATGATATATATCGCGTATCGAAAGTATACTAACAATGCTTTGGGGAATACCCTCATGACCATCTTCTACAGGGATGGGATATCCTACTTCGTGATTCTGTCTGGTGCGTAGTATAAGTTCTTCTTTCATTTCCTTATCATGACATTGATTCACGATCAGCTTTGGCAACAGCAAACATTGCTGTAGCATTCTCAACCGATGTACGTTTAATCTTCTACCACCTCCCACGCTTTCACTTCTAACTTCTCTACCTGCAGAGTGGGTTGAAGTTTATGCTCTCTCAGTGAGTTCGTCTTGCTAGTTCACCCTGAAAATTCAGTCGTAGTTAGCCCGCATCCTCAGACCAGAAGCCTCGATTCATGCCATTCTTTCAACGCGGATGCTCCTACACCTTCGTTCTTGGTCGGAGCACGAACGTAGGAAAGGCGCACGCGTAATCGGCACCCAGGATAATTGGACGGCCACAGGACTTGACTATTCCTATTCAAGCAATGATCGTGGAGCGCTTTCTCCAATGCGATTTACGTAGTGAGCGTGTGGTACGGAATGTACGTCCCGCACAGCGAATCAGCGCATTTTTACTTCCATCGTCACTTACTCTTTCAGTTATAGTTCGGGAAGTTCATCAATCTTTCTGCCTCTTAGTCGATATTGGGCTACGCCACATGGCACATTCATATTCATAAATGATCATCGCTTCGACCACACATAACTGCCTCAACAACAGTCCAGGGCTGAGGACCTTTTGCTTTCTCTACCAAGGGGCCCATGGGCAGAGAGTCGAAGAGGAACGCGATTGGGAGAATTTTTGGAAATGGGTGTACAATTTCCGTTGTAGCAAATGAATGACTGAATGTTATCCAAAGCTTCTGTGACTCCACATTTAGCTCCGAAAATCGATTGTATGCACCATCTGTCAACTTTGGCAGATAAGATTTAGCATCTCACAGCTTCCATGGCCAAGAACAAGAAATAGAGGACTCGGACTTGAAGCGTTTCATCTGGCATATACTGTACATATATGACCCCGAAATCAACGATCTGCTACCTCTTAGCGACTATCTTCCTCATGGCCATGGCTCAGGACGCCGTTCTCAGCGCTATTGTTCAAGGATATAGCTCTACTAGATATGTCAACGTGAGCTTTTGTTTCACCTCTCCACAACTCTTTCGGCGCCGAGAACTCAGTTGGTAGTACCTTGTACGTTTTGGGAAGTCATTGCTACCTGCAACGCCTAATATCACATATACTGCCAGGGTGCCAGTGGGTTTGCGCTCGTGGTGAGCTTCCCTATCCTAGTAGCATCTCCAAAGAGCTCAAGCTGCTAGGTCGTTGATTTTATGCACACATTCCCGGACGAGGTCGGTTTCGCGTCCAGTGCTTCTCTCTCAACTCTTATCCCTAGCTCTCCGGATAGGTTAAGTTCATGTGGCCAGGGTCGCTCAGCTTACCAACGGCCCTATTCTTTATACTACGCTACTACATACTTGTCACCAACATTTTTGCTTTTGCGTGTGACTACATTCCACTTTATTTCTTTAGAGCTCTCTGGTCGCTTATCTGCCAATACATTTCACAGATGGCTTCCCAACCAATTTATCCGCCCAACAGTGTTATTCCCTGTTTCTTCGTGGAGCTAGTGGGTCCACGTCCCGTAAGTTTTACTTTGCCTGAAACTGTATGGCTAACAGGAGGCACCTTGCTCGCAGTATCAGCAATATTGGTAGTCGTTGCGTCAGAGGCCATTCTGCTTATCCGAGTCTACGCGTTCTCCGTGAGAGATAAAAGAGCGTTTTTATTTCTCGCCGCTCAATTTATTGTGAGCCGAGCTTCCATTTGTTTCTGGCAGATCTCTGACACGCAGAGAGGCCATCCATGCCTCAGCATTTTTCTTTTTTGTGCGGTTCATACAGAGCCTTCAATGTATGTGCTCGATCCCTATCCGACCATCAAGAGGCTCATGACCGCGGCAACAGATGTGGATCTAGCGATCCCGAATATCATATGCATGCCCGCAGCGGCAAATAGCAGGTTACTCGGGATTGTTTTTGCGCTCATGCTCTGCAGTATCTCTGGTTCGTTATTTTTTCTCTTTAAATTCTAAACCCTCAGCTGACATGGATCTCATTCTCGTCAGTCATAATGCTTTCCATGATGTACCTCATGCTACGAAAGTATCAGCATTCGAGGAGCTCTTTAGTTCATGCATTCTATCAGGATGGGTTGTTCTATTTCGTCTGCCTATCTGGTGAGTCAAGCTTCCCATCTCTTTGTTAGTTAATGTTTCACAAGGCTGTAGCACTTGCTTGTGCCAATCTTATCGTCAACTTCGTCTGCGAGGTTCGTTTTCAAAACTTTTCGCCTTGTGCTTATCTCAGTCTCCAAGCTGATGGCCATCTAGGATGGCCCGCTGAAGTTACTCCTAGTACAGTGCGCTTCACACCTGTCTACCCATGAACACTTCTTTTTCTCAGTCCCAGTGTTAGGCCCGAAGCTGAGCTTCATGCAGTCCTTTCAACTCGCATGCTCCTTCACTTGCGCTCACTGAACAGTAACGCACTTCGTCATGGCGTCATCGCCATCGACCCGAATGACGCCTGGGCAGTGAGCGGACTCGACGGCTCAGCGGAGGACCACAGCTTTATGTCGACTCGGCGAGCACCATCGCCCTTATTCTTTGTGGATAACGACGACTCCAGGTCAACGCACACGGAACAAATTGCAGCAGGAAACGCTGGTGGTACAGCTCACTGACAGCAACCAATAGCTGAGATGGAGAAATGTATTGCGCAAACCGATGAATAGATTCTCACAATATGTGCCAAATAGCATTCCCATTTACTCAAAATCGCGGGAGGTGTGCTTTTGACGATGAAAAGAGACCACAAGTCTCGCCTCTTCGTTACTTGGACGGCCCTCGATACATAGACCAGCTAGCCAAAATCTCAACAGCTGCGAGATCACCCACGTTAAAGGCTGGGACAATCATAGCTGCAATTTGATTTCCGAGCTCGGATGCCAACTAGACGAGGCGGCGCTGTCGAGTAACTATCGTCCCTGGCAACTCTAAATAGTTTAATTAAGGATGCGGTGGTATTGGTGCCAACGGAGGGACGCCGAGACCAAGGTTTGACTGTACAGCCGTCGTACTTGTTACAGGGGATGAACTAGAATTGTTGCCAGCGAGCTGCCACGGTCCTGTCGATTTGCGTTGGGACAGCCCCAAGTTCCATTCTGAGATGTGCCTGGTTCTCGGCAAGATGAACGAACAAAGGCAGGTCCAGCCCCAATGCACGACTCCCGTGGACTGTCTTACAAGCTCTGGTTTTCCAGCCCAGTTACCTTCGAGCACCGATCCTCCACGAGATGCCACTACTTCGAAAGCTTTAAGTTGAGCCGTGAAGATGCAGATTGACTGATGAAAGTAGGGTATATCTCACGTTTGAGTGCTACCTGCGTCGCGATCTCTTCCCGGTTTGGCCAGAGGAATCACCGAAGCTCAGCGTGGAGCTGGAATCAGGGATGATATTTTGAGCAGCTATTGCAGACAGATATCCGTGCAATGGTGTTAGTGATCGCTTTAAATCTAATTGAGCTCGTCGAATCCTAGAGCGATGCCAATTGGGAAATTGATGCCCGTATTGCCGTCGACGGTAATAGTGCCCTCGGCCTTAGCCCTACTCACAAGTTCCAGAGTGCTCAGTCATATAATCCCTACTAAAGTGGGTATTTTTCTAGGAAGAGCCGTGTCGTGGTTCGATATTGTTATGATCAGCAGAGGCTGAGGAGCCTGAGAGGGGTCGGTATCTTGGGCAAACGGTGTCAGGGTGATGGCAAATGCATCCAACTGTTTACGAAGCGCCGAAGCCCGGATGCAGGATGAAGATTGGGGCGGGTGATGGGGAGACTGAATGTCGATAAGCCTTCGGGGTTGAGACCGGATGTCGATAAATCTTTGGGGTTGAGGATTGTTGCTCAAGCCTGCTTGGTTTTCGAGTTGATAGATTCGGATACCTCGTGCGCCGACTAGGAGTTAACCTGCCCCGCCGTGATGCCGATGTTTATGTGGCTTTCACTGCTGGGGGGACTGTCCTGGGCAGTCAGAGACAGAAATTTGAACGGTCTTGCGGGCGACTGCATCTGAAAAACCAGTGAGAGCGAACGAGTGGACAGCAGCAGGCTGAAGTTCGGGAAGTCTCAATGTATTACATTCCACAGAACTGCAGCTCTTCTGGCGCCAGGACTGAATATCAACGCCAGAGGCATGGTTACCCATAGCAGAGCAGGCCTCAGTGAAGGGGCCCCAGATACTCCCCCTCGGTCCAGTTTCCAGTCGAAATCCAGAAAGGCTGAATTTGATGCATGAGGAGAATGAAGATAGCATTGGAAGTAGTTTGAACGTTACATGTCTTCAGCATCAGCGACGTCATTCTAAAGCGAAAGTAGCGCAGTACCCAGTAGGGCTGGCCAGCATGTCTCTCAACAACTGTGATGCGGTAGCAGATGTTGACCAGCACCTCTCAATGGCTGTGATGCAGGAGCAAACGTTGGCCGGGGCATCTCTCGACGGCCGTGGTGCTATAGCGGATATTGGCCAACGCGTCGCTCGACGGCTGTGATGCGGTAGCAAGTGTTAACCAGCACGTCTCTAGGCTATGATATAGGGAAGCCCGAGGGTCCTAATAGTAAGGAAGGGTGCGCATGAGGTAAGACCATTCCACGGGCTGTGATGACCGAAAGGGGTGACGCGTGAAGGCCTAGGCTAGTCTTTGCCTTGCGTTGGTGGTGACAAAGAGGACAGCCGGCACTGGCGAATAGTATAATCGATGGTAGATGGGTCATGGGTCATCAGTGATGGAAAGTCGAGCCTGGGTGTGAGTAGTACTACACCTTGTGTACACGGAAGCGTCCCAGCCCGCCTCGTCGATCTAGCAGGGTATCGGTAGGCGTTACGAAGGGGGACCCAATCTGACTGCCTGAGTTTCTCATACGTCACTTTCTGGAGTCGTCATGAAGAGTGTCGATCTGGGCCAGTATCTTGGACATATGAGGGGTGGAGGGCGGAAGAAAGAAAAGAACAAAGGCGGTGAGGCGCGCTCTATGCTCGGATGCGACTGTAGTATCGTGGGAACGAGCTGCCATCGCTTTGATACATGGTCTTACCTCTCCGCCCATATGCATGTTGGTTAGGTGGGTGCAGGTATTTTTGAGGTGAAAATTGGTAGAGAATATTAAAAAGGTATTTTACGTCTATATACACTGGCAATGGCGAAAGAACAGCTCGGGTTGTGGACGAGGCGACACTTCGAGACTTCAGCCGCGCTCAGTGACGTTTGTTTCGCGATGCCGCGTTTGATGGCCGTTTCCATATATAGTGTAGGACCCCGTGGTCGAAACCGCGACCTGCCACAGAGCAATTGATCAATGATTACCCCAAGGTGCTCGGATGGTCCCTCCTTGTCTCCGCTCGTACCTTACTCTGCTTTGAGCTTGCTATCTTGGCAGCAGTCGAGGGATAATTGCCGCTATCTGTCTTTATCAATGTCCATGGCTGAAGCCTCAAAGAGGGACCCTGTCAGGAGAGGTTTTGAAAACATGTACCATGTCATCGTAGCATTAGAGGGGTTGATACTATCGCTAGAAATCAGGCGAAGCTGAATGTTATCATGCCAGGGAAAGCTTCTGTGCCCCCACGCTGAACTTCCAACTGTCAAATTTGGCAGCTTCTACCGCTAAAAAGATCCCGCCCAGATGCGCCCAGCATTAGACGGACAAAACTGGAGGGAGGTGTGTCATCTATATCCGCCGACTGGACATGAATGTTTCATCTGACATACACTAGTAAGTACAGATGACACCGTTTTCCTCGCCCCTTCGCAAATATCTGGGCCCTGGGCAATTGGATCCTGTCCTCCTCGAGGTATGACTACGGCTCCGGACGCCATTCTCAACGCTATCATCCAAGGATATAGCTCTACTAGATATGTCAATGTGAGTCTTTTTTTTCTTAACTGTGCGATGGGTGGTTGCTGATAAATGTTGTTTGATAGTACCTCGTACGTTCTAAAAAGCCAGTTTTATCTTCAAAGAACTGAACCTGCCATATATAACGCTAGGGTGTCGGTGGGTTTGCGCTCGTGGTGAGGGGTCACCAACTGTAACAACGTTCTCAAAGCCCTAACGTTGCTAGATTGCTGATTTCGTTCACACATTCCCGGACGAGGTTGGATGGACCCGCTTCCGCGTTTTTGCTCTTGATGTTTATCTTTGGGTTTCGAACAGGTCAAACTCATGTGGCCGGGGCCGCTAAGCTTACCCAAAACGTTGTTCTTCGTTCTGCGCTACTACATTCTCGTCAACGGCGTGTTCGCTTTGACGTGTAACTACTTTCTACTTTCCTATCTATGACTCTCTGATCATTGATACGGTTCGCAGATGGCCTCCCAACTAACTTATCTGCTCAGCAGTGTCGAGCCTTGTTCCTTCGTGGCGCTGGTCTGTCTATCTCTCACCGGTCCTACTCTGACCGAGCCCGCATTACTGACGACATGCATCTTTGCTTGCAGTATCGGCCAAACTAGTGATCATTGCATCAGAAGGTACTTCCAAAATTCATCTGCTTGAGTTACTAACTCATTCTTTCTAGCTATCCTGCTTATCCGAGTTTACGCGTTTTCTGGGAGAGATAGACGAATGCTGGCATTTCTTGCTGCTCAGTTCATTGTGAGTTGAACCTCGGCTAACTTGGTACCGATCGTGTTCTTAAACCACGAAAGGCCATCCACGTCTCAGCGTTCGTTCTTTTTGCCCGATTTTTGCGGAGCGTTCAATGTATGTGTTGAAACTCTTTCAAATTTCCTAAGTTTCACGATCCGGCGGGCGATAGACGTGGATCTACCTATCCCAAATCTTATGTGCTTGCCTATAGCGGCAAATAGTAGGCTGCTCGGGATAGTTTTTGCGCTCATGCTTTGCAGCATCTCAGGTCTGTTACCTTTACTCTTCATTCGCGGAACCTTCGGCTGATCCGTGCTCCGTGTTCGTCAGTCGCAATGCTTTCCATGATGTACCTTATGCTACGAAGATATCGGCATCTGAAGAGTTCTTTGCTTCATGTTTTTTATCAGGATGGTTTGTTCTATTTCGTCTGTCTATCAGGTAAGTCGCGCTTCCCATCTCTCTGTTCGAGATGTGTGCTTACCTGGGCTGTAGCGTTTGCTTGCGCCAATCTCGTGGTCAACTTTGCATCGAAGGTACGTCAAGTTCAAACCTCCCATCTTCGTGCTCACCTCATTCTCCAGCTCCTTAGGATGGCCCACTGAAATTTCTCCTTGCACAGTAGGCGTGACATCTCTCTAACCACGAACCCTTCCTTTACTCAATCCTTGTGTTAGACCCGAAGCTGATCTTCATGCGATCCTCTCGACACGCATGCTCCTTCATTTACGCTCGTGGGCCGAACGCGCACACCGTCACGGTCTGATTGACGCCCTTGACGCCTGGACGGAGAACGGACTCGATTATTCAACGGCGGGGCCCAGCTTCGCATCGACTCGGAGGGCGCCGTCACCTATAAAGTTTGCTGATAATGAGGCTATTCAAGACATCGCACGCCGAACACGAGGACCAACGGAAAAGCCTGGCGTACCGACTAGCAGCAACGAAATGGGAAATGAATTGCATGAAGCATCTAATGTAATTTCGTAATATGGGCAAAACAATCCTTCCACTGCATCTGGTCTAGGTCTCAGGGGGTGTTCCATCGACTATAGAGCAAGTAGCACAAGTTTCGCCTGTTCTTTACTTCTTCTTAGGTGGCTCGGATAAGCCTCGATACATAGCCCAGCTAACCAGACTCTCAGCAACCGCGAAAGTCAGAGTCATCGTACACGCCAACCCTGATCGTCTCTGAAAGATCGAGGAGAGGGTGAATGACAGAGCCAGAGCCGCATTTAAAGCGACTGTACAAACGCATGGATTATTTGTTTCCAATAAAGACGCCAGAGGGTGAGTTTGAGTATTCAAAGTTGACATCAGAATATCGAGAAGGAATGAAGCGAAGAGAACTCACGTAGTGTCGACTTGACGCCAGCACTTGAGGGACCTGGGCCGACATGACGACTCCCAGCCAAGTGCGCAACGCCAATACTCGCTACGAGCATAGCGATTCCTTGGTTGAATCCTGGACCTTCGTTGGGATTGGCAACTTCCTGCTCTCATGGATTCGAGTAAGTCTCGGGATCACTTGTGACAAAGGGTTCGGGGAATATAGGGGAAAGTAGGTAAACGATACACGACTTGAACTATATGACGGAAAACGAGAAGCAGAGAGAAAGGGAGGAAGCGAAACACCGACGAGGAAGACACTGACAAACCCAGTGATAGGATGCAAAAACTTCGTCCAAGGATTATTGTACACCGCCTGCGGGTACCAAGTAGCGGCTGCTCCAAAAACGATGTCCGCAACGCCAAGACAGGTGATTAAAATTCTGGAGTCGGACATAGGTGTTAGAGTAACGATGGGCAGTGGGAAGGGAAGGAGGATCACTAATGGGGCATATGTGAAAAGCCATTCGAGTAGGATCGTCCTTATGATGATCAAATTTAATCAGCACACGAACCCCTTTTGATCCAGGTCAAGCTTCGTTCCATTCTCCAGTTCGTGAGCTGTGGAACGGTTGGGCGTCTGTACACCTTTTCTGATACATCAATTGACACACGCTGTGACACACCCACACGATCAAAGGACTCGGTCAAGCGTTTTCCCTGGTGGCTGCGAAGGTTCCGACTGATCTTGCGTCTGAAAGTCTCTGACTTCAAGGACTACCTCGTCGGAATCACTCGGCTCACCAGCCATTTCACCCAGCTGAGTTTTGACAGCGCCATCTGCGGCGGGGACAATTGACAGTTCCATTCATGATCTCGATGATCGCAGAGGTTTGGGGTTAATCTCAGGCGGCATTTGCACACCTCCTCACTCCGAGTCCCCCTTTCGCCAATCCCGGTCGGCCTTCACCTATGATCTGGTTCAATATACTTACGACTCCGGTGGTGAGACGACGGCGTCCCGCATCTCACGCCCGTTGGACAGTATAACCTCCTAGTTCCTATCAAGGTCAGAACATTTTGCTTCCCGACATATCCACGAAGTAATCTGTCCATGCTGGTTTTGCCAAGACCAACAAAACGGAGTCTAATTTGTGTGTGTGTGTGTGTGTATGTTCGAAGGTYGGAAGTGGTCACTTAAAATGACCACCGACCCYCAAGGTTGACTACAGGGGGATYCCGGCACCATCGACCTTAAAGCTTAACCCCTCCCGGATGTCCATCYTGCGGAAGCTGCCGAGGCRAGGAATCCAATGCACGGTCGCTATCATTGACAGCTGATGTSCCCGGCTGGAGAGTACCTGTTTAYCCCCCTCTCTTATTATATTCGAGTTGCAAATACAGTAACTACATCGGGTCCAATTTCGACGCCCTTGTCAGGGCGCTCCAGCCGAGAGTGGCGTTCACTCGCATCCGGCCAACCCGAAGTCGCCTCCGAATTATAAAGATACTTAGTCGCTTTGACACATCGGTTGGCGTATGTCGCTAGTGATTTGCATTCGATCTGGGATATGCACTTCTTGCGGGATTAGCGCATGGTTGATCCTCCTCCAAACGTGTTTCTTGCAAGAAGAGATGGTTATCCTACCTTTATTCGCTAGTTATGAAGATGAGTGCTTTCGAGTTGATGTCCGCTATATCACTTTTGCGGTAACCGGTGACGCCGTGGGCTGCTTGTGGTATTCCCGGAGCTCTCTGGGTAGACTCTGGTTCTTTTGGGAGATATTTTGGGAGATGGTTTTCACCGACTTGGACGAGATCTCCCGTCAGACTTCCCTGATGACCCGGAGGGGAAGTTTCATTTCTATTTCCTGAGATTCCAGCAGCGCCCGTGTTTCACTAGTTCTATACGCAGCGCCGGAAGTCATTCACACGACCTGCCAGCCTCATAATTCCCGGACAGCCATGGGATGTCGTGATGGCGGTGATGTGTTTCAGGCAAACCGACATCTAGACCTTTGCCAGTGTGTGTGGACCGACCTGGCACAAGGACTCAGGAAGCCATGCAAGATGCACCCACGCGTTGCGAATAATGACAGAATCTTTTGGGCCTGTCTCCAGTACATCCGAGCTCACACTTTGGCCAGCCCACACTAGATTCACCGGGTCGCAGCGTTTGTTGTGCCAACCTCATGGGTCAACTTCGGATCCAAGATGTTTGGCTAAGTTCTTTTCGTTTTTCCAAAGCTGAATTCTCGTCCACTAGAATACACGGCCGCTGAAACTTGTTTTGACCAGTATGCTCTATTTACTGATACGACCACAAAGTTGACTTGGCCCCCGTGCGTTCAGAGCCGAGCTAACCTCCAGCCTGGTCCTTCTCCCCGCCTATTCTGTCCACTTGGACCTCCTTCACTTACGCTCATGGAACAACAGCGCGACTGGATCCCTCGATCTAGCAGGGTTCTAGATTGGCGAGCGGAGGTCTACTGTCCTCAATATGGCGACTCGGGAGTCAGCCCATGATTCTTGAGCCCCACACGATCGCCCGAATTGCAAAGTAGACGCTTGCATAGGAGCTCAAGTGAGTTGATCTTCATCGTGACCGCATGGAAAAAGCTCAAGGGTATTGACTGAAACACGGCCTTCAACGGCGGTCATATCAGTGGATGATGACAAGAGTGMGAGACGCACYTCAAATAAGCCTTTGGCCTTCTCTGCAAGCAGAACCTGCCGTAAGTAATTCCGAGAAGTCGGGAAGTGATCAGGCGGAAGAGCGCCCAATGTGTTGTGATCCATTGATAGAGGAACAAAGAAGTCGTCGAACATGATAGATGCATTGCCCTSAATGGAAACTACTATCTAAGTCCCCCGTGTTGATCTTGCGGTGATTATTCGTCGTAATCTACTTTCGGTCCATTTTGCATCGTGACCTTCGAATGTTTGACACCTTGACACGAGATGAGTACTGATGATCGGATATGCCCATTCTTTTAATGCACTTACTCAAGGCTCAAGATCATTTCCTCGTGCTAACCACCCGTCTGCAGTCTTAGCCCGCACAGAGGAAGAGCCATGGCCACATCCCCGACTGCCCTCTATGAGATGATCGTTGGAGCGTATTATTCAACGAAATATGTGAACGTGAGTCCTCATCTGACCTCTCCGTGAGCTAGTTGAATGAAGCTGGTGCTACGATAGTATTTTGTGCGTACCAAGAAGTTATCCCATCGCTCAAGCGACCCAGCATCGACTAACATGGTTCGTATTTAGGCAGTTGGCGGCTTGACAATGGTGGTATGGCTTTTCAATCCCCATTGAAGTGGCATTCGCTGAATCTGCCCGGACTAGATTGCCGACTACTTGCACACGCTCCCGGATGAGGTATAGCACTCTCCACAGAGATCTTAGCAGTTCAGACATTCAACATTGCCTCGCCTCACCAACAGGTTCGGTTCATGTGGCCAGCAGCCCTGAGCCTGCCGAAAGTTCTGTTCTTCGTAGTCCGCTACTACTCTCTACTTCACGGAATTTTCTCCTTGACATGTGAGTAAGCCCCTTYGCCTTCCCTGGTTGACTTCTTTGATCGCGACCCTGCTACAGATAGTCTACCGACCAATCGCTCAGCTGAATACTGTACTTCTGCCTTTGTTCGTGTTGCAGGTGTGCCGATCTCGTTCGAAAGGGACTGGCAAACCAACKTTATTGACCATGCGACTATCTGTRTGCAGTATCAACAAAGCTCGTGATCATCGCTTCCGAAGGTSTGTTCCAGGCCTCTCCTATAGCTGTTCCCTGACCTCATCAACACCTCCAGCCATTTTGCTTATCCGAGTGTACGCCTTCGCTGGAAAAGATAAAGGACTGCTCGCATTTATTCTTATCCAGTTTCTCGTCAGTCCAAATTAYTCAATACTCGAGGAAGCCATAGTCTTAACTAAAACGTTACACTGGCAGGSCCTCCACGCTGCGGAACTCGTTGTTCTTGGGAAGTTCATACAGAGCGTTAAATGTACGTTGAATAAAACGATTCCTGATTGTAGTMACAGCAAGCTGACTTCTCCCTGTACAACAGTCATGGACTTTCCACTGCGCAACCTTGTCTGTATACCAGCSCAAGTAGACATTAGGCTCCTCGGGATCGTTTTTTCGCTCTTGCTCTGCAGTGTCTCCGGTTCGTGCTCATTTCCTTGTCCTTAGAGGTATCTGACAGCTCCCGCTGYTTACAACGTTACAGTCATCATGCTTTGCATGGTATACGTTATGTTCCGAAAGTACAGAAACCTCAACACCTCGAGTTTGTCAACTATGCTCTATCAGGATGGACTCGTATACTTTCTTTGTTTATCCGGTGAGCCGCTTCACTCGCCCTTCTTATATAGAAAGAATGCTCAACCGTTCATGATAGGTTTGGCTGTCGCTAACCTCGTCGTGATCTTCGGAGCCAAGGTTCGAGCATCCGATCCTCTCGTCTCGCCCACAAACYTCTTATCTTTCCCGTTTTCTAGAACGACGCATTAAAACTCATGCTTGCCCAGTACGTGCCGCGYTCTCTGTCCATCTTCCTCAGTAATTTTAAYCAACTTCCGTTAGACCCGAAGCATACATCCATGCGATCCTCTCAACCAGGATGATTCTCCGCTTACGTTCATGGTCTGAACGAGCCTACGGTCAAGGAAGTCGTGACTGTGACGCGGGTACCTGGGCAGTAGCAGGACTTGACTACTACTCYCAGTCAACCGACCTCTCAAAGAACTTCTCAGCCCCACGATCCTTCCCCAGTGCGACACAATCGGGACAATCCGACTCTTACTATTCCGGGAAGACTACGAACACATTTTCCTGAGCTAGTGTTCTTCTCYCTYTCAGACTGCAGACTGAATCTACTAACATGCATACATCCAACTATTTTACGTTCATTTCCATGACACCCTTCTTTCGGCGAGATTTTGGTGGATCGAGGACATTGGCTTGAGTAGCACCTGGTCGTAGATCCTATGTACTAAATTATAAACTATAACTAACAGATCGCACTTATTTATTTCCGATCTATCGAACTTAAGCCTTATAATTAGCCCAGAGTAAAACAGCATGTACACCGCCCAGGAAGTATTGTACTGGCTCGGGCTTCACGGATATGAATAACTCCGAAGTGTACCACTAACCGATCGCTATCATGGGTGTTAAGCGGCGATTTACAGGCACGCGCAAACTTGAATCTACTCAGCCTTTGCCTCAGTTGACTGTTGAATATATATAGCACCACAAATTTGGAAGCAAGCTTGTGATTTCTAGAAGGGCTAATCTTCTGCCATTAAGAATAGAAGAGCGAAGAAGTGCATGGTAAAGGTGAAGGAGGTGTTGGTGAAACTTGGGTGAAGTAGAGGTGACAATACGAAGTTGGATCTGATTGGGAAAGCGCACGGTGACCGTCGGAGCGCCAGATCTCAGGGTCGTAATTGATTCAGCCGTAGAATTTCGATGGAAGAAATATCCTGATAAAGACATCTCATGGGTATGATGGATGTGCTAACACTACCCATAGCTGACGAATCGGAGGTTTGGGAAGGTTCGGGTAGTGCTATCTGCTCACTGGATCCCGTACTTCTGGACATCGAAGTGGAAGGGGGATGAAATTTGCATACTTCGCTTTTTGATGATCTTTAAGGCTTCATGAAGCGGCCTCCTTGCGCTGGAATTCAATTCTGATGGTCAGGAGGACGAGGACTTAAAAGGACGGGGCCAAAGACTTAGGATTCACTCATCCCCCTAAGTGATCGGATTCGCACTGCTCCGGGCGGGACTGATACTAAGGCTTCCAGCCACGACTCGGACGGGCGCTGTGAAAATAACTCCCTGAACCAGTGTCTTTCACTATCTGTTGGACAGGTTTCGCCAAGCCGAGGGCAGCGTACGGCACCCTCCTTTTACGAATCGGGTATTAAATGGTTGGAGCTCCTCTGTATGAACCAACGAGTAATCGAGCTAAGTGGTCCAGAACTGGCACGACGAATGGGTGCGATGTAGGGCGAGAACGACTTGGAATGTCCTCCACCGGTACCAGGTAAAGCATCAGTACCTTGCCGCAAAATACTTTCCGCGTCTCCAGACTTCAAATTTGTAGGATCTCGTGAAGGGGATGATTAACAAGAGTTCGAAGTGGCATGATTCAGAGTGGTGCTCTCACTTCGCCTAGGCTTATGAGCATAGCAATGGGGCGGTATCGCTAACGCCGGCACTAGAATGGCTGGACTACTCCCGCCCGCCCGTGCTGTGGTATCAGTCGTTTGTTCAGGCCTCCCTGATGAGGCTCTCCAAACAAGGCCGCAATGGATAGACCGGCGGACAGGCGAAGGGCGATACAAACTTGCGTTGGTAGAATACGAAGGCAATGTCTACGAGATGTAAACTTACACAAGTTTCTCTTGAGTCTCAACTTACATCTACGCCTTGATGTGCATCTCTTGATGAAGCGCTCAGTTTGACGCCCCCACCGTACCCAACGTACGTCGATCCATCACCCAGGCAAATCGCATAATTGAAACGTTTGACCGTCCGTTACCCATCGAATGCTCGCAGCCAACCGAGTTATATGCAGCACCCCACGTACGTCGCTTCCAACAAGTACTCCGTYGAAGYCACTCCCCGTGGGTAGAGTAACATCCAGGGAACGGCATGACAGATCGCTTCAGGCCTGAGAAGTATGAAGCAAGTATGAGGTACTATTTCCAATATTGAAGGAATCATGGATCGACTTACTGCAGGAGGATGGACTTGCGGACAGGTGACACCTAATGATGTACAATGAGGGCGAGGCTGCCTTTATTGAGAAGAACTCATCCGTACCCAGGCGCAAAGTTGATGATCACTTTGGTGAGAGCCAGAGCTACAAGCCGGCGCGTTAAATCTGAGGTCGATCACAATGAGTTTTCGGAACTCACCTGACAAGAGCAAAAAACTACCAATCCCATCACGATAGAATGTCTTCATCAAAGGCTTCTATAGCCCTTGTATTCATGGTACATGATGAACAGCATTCCGGTCACTGCACCTGCGAAGGAAAGTGGGATCTGTCATACAAATATCGAGCATGGAAGTGGCCCTGAAGGACACTGGCCAAATTCGGCAGGATGAGTGCGAAGAGGGCTCCGAATAACTCGTGGTTTCCACTGGCGTTTATGCAAACGTTGGTAATGGGAATTTAGCATCTATCAAACCACACCCTGGCTAAAATGCCCTTTCCAGACGTGCAGGATACGGTATGATCGGATTTGGTAAAGAACATGGTTGCTGCAGCCATCGTCCGCTGAAAAATAGTAAAAACTGACGATGGATACTAGCGAAGTAGACTCAAGGATCCATTTTTTTTGCCTGAAAAGCCATATAAGCGAACAAGTGGAGTAGCTGTTGTATAGTGTCAGGTGCACTGGCAAAGGTCGTGGAAGCAATGTCAGAACTTGCCTTCTGCGAGATGTACAACCACGCCGGAAAAACCTTTGAGCAGCATCTTGTTAGTGCGCTCATCCAGGCTCAAAGCAAACTCACTGGAAAGCTGCACAAGGTTCCGTTTGCAGGAACCCGTGGTACCTTTCACATGAATAGCCTCTTGAAACGGTCATTACAACGTCACCCGTTGGTGTCAGGAAACGTCGAGGTACATACCTCGCTTGGAAGTGTATGTAAATAGTCGGCGACCCTAGACCCAGGGTTTGTCGAGCTTGACGCAGTAGCCAATTTGTCTCGTGACCCACCATAAAATGAAAACAGCTGAATCATACGGCTGCTACTCCAGCAAGCTGTGGCCCTGGGCCTTTAGATAGCTGCACAAAAATTCGGTTTACAGCGTGCTCGAGGTTTGAAGTGCGACGCAGTGAAACATATAATTGAACTTTGACTCACAATGAAAGTCATGTCATGCAATGAGTGTTGATAAGTGAGCGTTCAGAGTCATTGAAAAGAGATGGGAGATCTCGTAGGAGGAAGGAGGTTGATACTGAGAGTATGCAGATGTGATACCGCGCCTCTTTATCAATATTTGCAGGGCGGGAGGTCCAGAAGCATCTCAGGT